>JAZKJV010009197.1:537500-683310 GCA_037367405.1 Ottelia alismoides
ATTATTCATTGCTCATATTTAGTATCAATTAAAGTGGTCAATTGTACATATATTCTTGATATGCGTATTTCTCTTCATAGATATTAATATTTCTTGTTATTGATAAAAAAAGTATAGAATTAGTATTTTATATTTTTGATTTGATACAGATTCAGAACAAGTGTTTATATTGCAACTAATCAAAAACTGTATATTGAATTTAAAATAATTAAAATACTTGTATATAACTTACTTTAAAAAAAGATATAAATATCATTCACAAAAAATACTGACATTGTGGAACATATATGATACCAATCTATGTAAAATTGAATAAAAATATATAGTTGATTAAAAAATAAGTTCAAAATTTACTATTGTTATATAATGAATAAGTTCAAAATAGATGAAAAATATACGTGAAAAATATAAATATAATTTTTCCATAACAATTATTGTTATATAATGAATATGATTGTACTGTAATTGATAGACATAATTTTTTAAATCCTTGTGCCCCCTCTTCAAAAATGTCCTGGCTTCGTCCCTGCCCATGGGCCCAAGCCGTTGGTCATGCTGTCATGGTGAAGGACCCGCACACAACAGCCTTGTAACATGATTTCGATCGGGAGACGGACAGGATCCTTTGCAGACGACTTAAATACGCGACGGGGCATTGTAAGTGGCAGAGTGGCCTTGCTGCCACGATCCACTGAGATCCAGCCTTCGGTCGTATCGATTCGTCCCCCACCCCCCAACGCATACCCCAACCCTCGGTCACCCCAACACGCAAACCCAAACCTACGTCCCACCCCCCAAAAGGTGAATGGAGGCGAGGTCCAACTTTTAAGTTGCGGGTCGGCCGCTACGCCCTCGGACCTACGCGATAGGAAGGAAGCATGGTGCCACGCACTGAAACCGACTTGGGCATCTCGTTTAGTGCGCAACACTTGGCCATCGGGTTTGTGGTGAAGTAAGAGTGACGACAGAGAGACCACAATGGGCCAAGCGTGCTTAGTCCTTCACTTGGGATGAGGAAAGACCGCAAGAGGCACCATGGCTCAGAGGAAAACACCTCCATCTTGTTTATAAACATCTTCACGAATGAAGCCCAACGTTGCCGGCGTGTGCTTGCATGTGTGTGCATCCACGTGGGGAATTGTGAAATTCTCGATCAGTCAAAGTGGGCGTGCAAGTGCATGCACATGCAGCCGAGTGTGCATCACCCTGTCTTATTCTACAACGTACCCAAAGTGATCGGGCACCCCGTCACCGCCACTGATCGACGGTGGATCGAAGGCATGCAAGAGGTGGGACACCACATAGTGATGGGAACATTTTTGTCAACCATGCCCCCAATGACCCATGCTTTTCGACCCGCCCCCGCTGCTGCCAATGTTGAGGGACCCAATATTTCTGACGCTACAACGTGACGCAAGTGACGGGTGGTAACCGAATGCCTTGCCAAATGAGTTGTTCGGCGAAGGATCGATGAAGGGCAAAGCGGCGGAATAATTTTTTACTCACGCACCATGATTGCTTGAATTCTTATGTGGGTTGATTGTTGATTAGAGGCACACTTGGTCTCGCAGTGATTGCTAATTATGTTCGATTAGTAGACCAGTGCAAAAAAATCCTCTTTTCAATCCTGGTGCACTGTGTATTATTTTTATATGAAATAAATTTTGTATTTTTCTTTGTATTTTTATGTACAATATTCATGTTCAAGGGTTTTATTATTTGAGGGAGTAAAATGAGAAAATAAAATAGGACCCAAAAGACTATTATTGATGAATAAAAATTAGGATTTGTAAAGTTTTTATGTACAGTTCAGTACCCTAACTCCCCCTACTGTGTTCCTTGTCGACCAAGTTATCATGATGATTGGGTCTCAGTGTTTAGGGTCATTCAGTGTTTTTTACATTTTATTCTTTTCTTTCTTTTATTCTTTTATTCTAGAATTAAATATCAATATTTACATAATATTTATAGACTAAATAATGAGTGTTATTGTGTACAAACAAATACTATATACATGCCTTAGTTTAAAGTCAAAATGATAGAATAGAAGTGATGAAATGGATATTCATCACATGGATGGTGGAAATTCTAATGGTGAAATCTCAAGCAAACACGATGTTACTAGTTTGGTTGCTCAAGTACTCATCATGGAGTTCATACAAAAGGTAACATTGTGAGAAATTAGCCAATGATAGCGTTAACACTGACCACTAATGTAACAGTAAACGATAGTGTACTCGATCGCTCGCTCTCTCTCTCTCTCTCTCACACACACACACACAAGGGTATGCATGAATCACTACACAATGGCATGTGTAAGACATACTAACTCACACTTGGTCACCCGTCGACAAGTGTATCATTTTATTATTTATAAAGATCGATGTAATACACCTCAGATCCACCAACCATTGGCAAGAGAGGATGGGCTTTCAAATAGGGATGAAAACGAATGTGAATATATTCGTATCCGATCCGCTATTGTATTCGTTGTATACATATTTTGACATTCGTATTTGTATTCGTTTTAAAATGAATGCGGATATGGATATCACTTTGACATTCGTTAATATTCACATTCGTATTCGTATATTCGTTTTCATACATAAAGATATTAATAGATTTATTTATAAATGTACGTAACAATATTTTATGAATGCATTCAGCATTGTTGATATAATTGTTATAAAATTACTATATCTGGTATATCTATTTTATCTGTAAACCATCCTAAACATTTATATTTTAGTTAATCTATTATAAATTTCTATTATAATTCGTATCCGATTTGTATTCGTTTTACATTCATATTCGTTTTTAAGGATATGGTAACACATTTTCCACATCCGCCAATATTCGTATCCGTATTCGTATTCATATTTTAAAATGGATAAGGATATGATTATATATGTATTCGTATCCGTATCCGACCGTTTTCATCCCTACTTTCAAATCATTATCCATTTCCAATAGTATGCGCACATATATTACTCAAAGGACCTTTATTTTTTGTCAGGCTATAGGCATAAGTTTGTCATTTTCCTTCTTTACCCAAAACACCCCTCACAGTTACCAAAACTCAGGATCACCCTACGTGGTCACGATTCAATGTTGTGCTGAAGACTAACCTTGTGTATAGATGCAAATTTAAGAATAGACAAACTTGTCGCAATTGACTTCATCGAGCATCATAGTGCATGTCCCAATTCTCTCTATGGTTGGGGTCATGGCATATATAGTTTCTAATCTTGAGCTCAAGGATGCATGTTCATCCCTTGCAAACTATGTCTCCATCTACCCATGCAATAAAAGAAAATTTTTATCCGCCTGCAAGGTGAAAGTCCGTCATGGAAAAATCCTTTCTACAAGAAAAGATAATCATAACAATTACGAGCAACTTATTAGGCATTTTGATTTGCATTTGGATATGTCACTCTTCACTATGCATTAACTTCTGAAGCTCAAAATGTAGATATTATTTCTTTTCATGGGAAGTTGGATCCATTTTGCTTATATTTAATATAATGAGAAGACATTTAACTATAAATATTTAGCATGTATTTATATAATATTTGTTTGTAATATTTTATCATCTTCCCTTGTTCATATGAATTTCCGTCTTTTTTATGGTTAAACAACATATTTTTCATTCATTAATTTGAGTCTAGCATACCCATTGATCGATCCATTTTCTAGAACTGATCGGTCATCCGCTGATCGATAGTCATTCAAAACGAAGCTTTTCTAATCAATCACATTAGATTGATTTATCAACCACTATTGATCACTCAATCTTAGACTGATTGATCAATGCCAATCAATGCCTGAATAGGATGATTGGTTAATCACCTTAGACTGATCGATAGTCCAAGATAAAAAGCCATAGATTCAATTTTGAGGGTAGACATTCATTCTTGAAAACCGATCTATGAACATCACATGCCAACTTATCTATAAACCATGCACAGCGCACACGCAGATGCACAGCCACCCACCCACCCATGCACATACGCATGCACGCACACGCGCACACGCGCACGCACACACACGCACACACGTGAAATACCTTGAAGGTCACCATCCCAACAAAATGAATGGGTTGATCCATTGCACCTTGATGCTAGTGGGTATTAAGTGTCCCACAGCAAAGTTGCCAAGTGATGTGGTTGGTGTTCTTTGCTTAGTATGCGGAAATGAAGTTAGTACTCAAAATTGCACTAGGTGTGGTGGCTACATAAAGTTCTATTTTGAGATGTAACATCATGATTTGGGTTCCAAGGTGCGGTTTACATAGGAGAGTTTTCATTCGACATTTTTCATTGTGTGTGTTGTGTTGTGTGTGTGCTGTGTGCGTGTATGCGCGTGTGTGCGTTTATGCGCGTGTGTGTGTGTGTGCGGGTGCGGATGTGCGTCTTGCGGCGCACGCACGTGCGTGCATGCGTGTGTTTGTGCGTGTGCGTGCATGTGTAGGTGTGCACGTGTGCGTGCACGTGTGTGTGTGTGCGCGCGCGCGCGCGTGCATGTGCATGTGTTTATGTGTGTGTGTGTATGTTTGTGTCTGTGTGTCTGCATGTGCATGCGTATAATACAAGTGGACACATGTTTAAAGGCTCTAATTTGTGCCCATTTTTAAAGGCCCTAAGGCTCATGGGACTTTTGCTTGTGAGTAGTGGACTTGGGCGCTTATATAATAGTATTCTTAAATAAACAAATAAAATGAAATAGGGAATCTACTAGTCGGACGCATGCCTGAGCCTCATGGACGATTCAAGTAATCAGAGCATGATAAGATCACATGATGAACTTAAGCACATACAAAATGTAAAACGAACATACAATAATCATGGCAATGCATGCATGATGTAAATGACGTGGAAAGAACCCTACTTGCAATAAAGTAAGATCGCAACTAAAACGAGGTTACGAGTGATACAAACATGAAAGAAATTGCATTCACAATGTAGGGAAATAACATAGATCGTGAGCAACCATCAATGTCATGCAAATGTAATGTCTACGTCAAGATGGAAGAACTGCACCAAATGGTTTTGTACCATTGATGCTCCAAGGCATTAGGTATATGCTCCGAGATGATAGAGCAGAATGATACTCTATCATCTTGTCGACGCACGAAGCATGTATAATTAAGGTTCCTTTAATCTCGATCAGAACCACAGAAATAGAGGTTTCTACACTGACTACTCAAGTGGTGATGCCGGAAAAACAAACGCAGCACAACATGGTCATCGTTGGAACATTCCAGACATCTGAAAATTCTAGAACGAATGGTATTGAATCTACCTTGTACAAAGAACGAATGAAGTAAATGCATTAAGCAGAACTTACAAAGCTCAAAAGAGAAGATCGACATGTCAACGCAGCTCATCGATTGCAATGATAAGAATCTCTTGGTTACTGTTCTGTTAAACAGATTTGATCTTTTACCGATCAATGGAAGTCTCTGTCATTGTTGTCTGCAACAAAAGGTCGCATTTTTTCACTTTATTCGAATAAGATTTCTTTCTGACCTTAGGGAAGAAAAAGGTAGCATCAAAGAGAGGAACGAGCGGGATGGTTGTTTTCGTTGTTCCTTTGATTTTTGGCCATTTTTTGGCATGGGTAAAACACATTTTCTCGCTGATGGAGCTCTCTGATGGATAGAGGGGAGGGGATGTGGAGTAGAATGTTGTCATTCCACAAGATGGCCCAAATCCCAAGTGAGGGGAAGACGCAGAGTGAGGATAGCTTATTTGACAGTGGGTAAATATTAGAATGATAAAACTCAGAAGTTTGTAGACAACTAGTTAAAAACCCCTATTGCATAAGCATATACATACCCAGCAATAATCATTAGCATTCTCGAATAACATAGCAATATTATGCAGTTTGATTACTATACAAATGACTATCTGAGATCTCTTATTAGCATTTACACGTGGCTGTTGTTGGAATTCCTTGGGAATTTTATCCAGTTAGTTTTATTGCATCATTTTCAGAATTTCCTCCTCTTAGGAGTGGACAAGGTTTGCACGCTAGAAATGGGAGTGAATTTACAGAGCCTTGATCCAGCCCATGTCACCGGACAGATTGAACTTGGGGCCTCTATTATTCCCAACTCTGAAGCTCAGAAAATTTCTAACCTTCGTTTGGAAGTAAATGATTCAACTTTCCCCTCTCTTTCTCCTATTATGTTTGGGAGAAAAGGAGACATCAAGAAAATGTCTCAGATTGTAGAGGGGAATTTAGAGATTACTCAAAAGTCGTTTGCTGATCTTCTTAGTTTCAGAAGTTTTCTTAAGGCTAGATTTCAGCACTGTGGGGAAATCTTCCTTGGAGCAATTGATTCGAAACATATCCCGATCAGATATGAGATGCAAGCAGCATTTGTGCAAACCTATGCAATGGGAGACTTTAAATTCAGTTATTCTTGGGTCTCTGTCATCCGATGGTCTCCCTACTTCAGGCCAAATCTTCGTACCTCAAATATTCATGTTTGGTTTGGTCTTCCTAGTCTAAATGTACATTTACATAATGTAGGTGTAATCAAGTCCATTTGCAATTACTTCAAATCTGATGATTTTTTGCATTCTAGGAAGCAGAAGCAGGGTGCTGAAGTTTTTGAGTTAAAGGCAACTCCTCCCGTTCCTTTTAAAGTTGCTTTGCTTCATGAATTTCAACAAGATTCCCTGCCAATTCAAAAGAAGTTGAAGAGAATGAATGGAGAAGATTGTCGGCCTATGATTCGGAGGAAGGAATTATCTGATAACATCTGAAGAAGCAAGAAATTTCACCAAGGCATCAATGTATGCTAAACACAGAAGTGCAAGAAATTTAATCTATTTGCATCCCTACTGATGGGAAGTCAATTATAGATGATGAACAAGAAGCCCCTGATTCAAGTGATAAGGCCAGTGACTGCAAGTATCTACAGAACAGATTAAAAGATTCAACATGAATCAAATTGCGCACTCCAAAGTTTAGGAAAGCCAAAGAGAAATCAAGGAAGAGATAGATTTGGGTAATCTTTAAGTTTTGACGGCCATGTTGGCCATTTTGAGTTGATTGTGTCATGTAAGAGGCTTTGCCTCATATGAGCGTCATTGTAATATTTTTCTTTGATTGATGAGACGGGACACCCGGACCCTCAAAATTATCGGGCTTGTCAAAAAAAATCATAACCGTAATTCAGCAGTGGCAAATCACATCATCGGTTCCAACGGAAACCAAGGACTAGCCTTCCTTCCCCAAAAAATCCAGACGAGTTTGACAGACGATGCAAAGTCCATGCTATAGCTAATGCAACAAAAGATTACAATAGGAGCAGTGCATAGGTAAAATCAGCAACGCATCTCCTGAATCAGTAGTGAGGCATGTAACGTGGCCTTCGGTATCTAGGGAATTTCCTGCAACCAACCAAAGGCAGGTTGTCAACGAACTTTGAAATATATAGTCAGGAGATAAAATCAGGCAAACAAGTCAACACCCACCCATATCCATAAGAAGGATAAAAGTAAGGTGGCACGTAAGGACGCCTAAACCTATACCCCATGTATGGATTGAACCTTCTCCCACGGTACTGCTTCATTCCAGGGACATTTGTACGTTTCGCCAGGACCTGTATACAAGGATCAGAGACAATAAAACTTGCATCATGTCGACGGCTAGCAAATCCAAAGATAGGCATACCTTCAACTGCCGCCCGTGCAATTCAGATTCATTTAGAAGTAAAGCCTCCTGCACAGCCTCAATTTCCACAAACTCAACGTAGGCAAAACCCTTTGGTTGCCCAAACTTGTCGGTCAATATTGTAACTCTATTGACCGTTCCACAAGACTGAAAATGCTGCTGAACTTCCTCCGGAGTACATGCATAATCCACCTATTATTTGGAATCCAGAGGATATGAGGAGTATTCATTTTTTTCCAATCGGAAAATGCTTATTGATAATACAGTCCAATTAAAATACTAATGAAGTTACTCAACAACTAACCCATACACGAAATCATTTGTAACTATAGAACTTTTTATAACAGGCCAAAGACAAATATACAACTGAAAATAGCACATCATATGTTTGTCCACGATCCACGTGGAAGATCCATGATCAAGAGCATCATAATTTGTTGCTTATTTCGGAAGATTTTCTCAAGCCTTGCCTCATTCAACTGATATTTCAAACCCCTTCAAGTACTAAATTCTCGCTCTTTTCTGAGTTACACTATCATCAACCCTCAGAAGAAACTATCAAATGAAAGTTCATCCCATGGATCATATCATTGCCTTTAAAGGTCAAAAAATGTATGCTTGAAGTAGGAAGCAATGAAATAATAACAGATCATTTTGAAAAGAAACACATGTTGCTAATAATGAAGAAACAAAGATCTGAAGAGCTTATTTAAAAGCAATAATTTGAGAATAATACCCCCACAACCAACAGATATTATGTAAACTAAGATGTGTTAGACTTCATAGAAACTTTAAAAAATAGTAATTTTAGACAACAGATATAAACTTTTTGTTTCTTCCTTCCAAATCTTAAAAAGTTTGGTAGAGATTATGCATTACATGCCTCAAAATAAAAGAGATCAAGGTCCCGTAACCAATGGTAGAAGATATTTTAAAAGGCGTAATTGAGGAGGTTTCGGAAGGTGAAGATAGAAGCCAGGGGTCAGTTTAATTGCAGGGATATCCCAGGGTAATCCTCCTGAATTACATTGAATTCAGGGGGCGAACCATTGTAGCCCAGAAAGAGTCGATGTCAAAAAAAGTCTTGCAGCTCACCCATCTAAACATGGTAAGCCATGGTCAGCACCTGGGACAAGCAGCCGTTGTGTTCAGAAATGGGTGAGCACAATGCAGTCCCACCATAAGGCGACTACGTCTCAAAATCCAAATAAAGACCTTAACAGGTAAGGGGATCTTCCACCTCCAAATTCTGCTGCAATCATCAGCACAACCACCATGATCAAAGGGCATATTTCCCAAGATGGATCTATACGCCTTATAACAGAGAAATAGCCATCAAACCAGCACCAGCAGTCGCGGCCTTCCGTGAGGCCGTCCTGACCTTCTGGGGCCGTCAACATCTCAATCAAGTCACTAACCCTTTGATTCAAGAGCTCGGATCTAAACACAGGAAAAAAGATGTTCCATCCCAAACATCAGCAACAGTAACATGGGAGCCACAGCTAGGGCCACCAACCGGGGAATCTCACTGCTAAAACTCCTCCTTCAGTCCAATCGTCATGCCAAAATCGAAACCCCTTCCTGTCACCGAGGATGAGTCTCAGAAAGGGTATCACATCGTACAACACTGAACAGATACCACGCCAGAAATAGGATGGGGCAACACCCAACTAACCCTGATCCGGAAAAGACAGATGGCTCCATAAATCTTGCACACCAAAGTAAAGACCAAGCTCTCACAATCACCATTTGGGCATCAAAACCCTGCTCATCTCCTCCAGACTATGAATCCCAAGCCCCACGTCCTCATTGGGCCTTGTAACTGTCTTCCAGTGGATCAAGCCAAACCCTTAGACTCACCAGATCTGTTTCTGACATCAACTACCAGTACAACAAGGACATCCATTTGCCATCAAATTTCATTGCAGCTCTCTTACATTCACTCCATGAAATGATTAAATTAATAATAAGGCATCATCAGATTATATTCCTTTTTCTTGGTTTGTTTGTTGGGTTCAGGTCGCATGTCAATACACCAAGGGTTTAAATGTTGATATCGGCATCTATATCGATCTCATGCCTATACGATATTTCGGCAATATATCGCCGAAATATCATGCCCATAACGACACCCATTTGTGAAGGAAGAACCGAAAAAGGTGCCCATATCGCCATATCAGTATCGATATCGGTCCTTTGGCAATACCCGATATATCGGCGATATAACGCCAAATATATTGTGATATCTGAAACCCTGCAATACACACCACGTGCAAAAAACTCCTATAACCAGCATACTCAACACTGGGACCCCGAAGAAATCCAGAATTGTCATTAAATGACAAATGTGGCTGAAGTTCAAGAAGAGGGCTTTCACGTCAATCTAAGCATGAACGAATTATTGAGAGTGTAGCCAACTAATTAGTATTTGCACCAGCAGTAGAAGTTGATTGCATAACATGTATGTTACCTCAATTGGTGTTAAACCAAAAATTAACGGCTGTCAAAAGAGTGAGTGTGGTGATAACTATTCTAATAAATTACGAAGAAACATAGAATAATTTTTTAAGAACAGGACAAGGGGCTTCTTTATACACATACTGATAAGATGTATATCCAGGTTGTAATTGCAAATGACTTCAAAGGCCCGATTCCAAAATGTATGATTGTAACTGGTTACTTACTCAACCAAAAGCATCAAATATCTGACCTGCAGAGTAGCTGCTGATCTATGCTGCGATAGTCCCCTGAGGCTTCCAATAATTGGAGATCAATATCGACATTGACCGATTTCTGAAGTTTTTATGCTCGACTGCTCATCCAACACTCAAAAACTCTCAACTCCTTTCCTCAACAAATATCTGCTTTTTAACTAGCATTTTTTCTCTTTTTTCCTGGTATATTTTTCTCTCTTTTTTACAACTCTTTCTTTTCTCTCTCTTTTTTATTCAAGTTTTTCATCTCTCTTTTTTAATCATTTTATTATTTCTTTCTCAGGCCCAAACTAATTCTAAACATAACTCCCTGCTTTTCGAACACTGAATATCTGAACTTCAAATAGGTTCCTGCAACCAGTATGATGTGTGCAGTCAAAGGGTGAAGTCAAATTCAAAGTAGTAAACACACAATTATATAAATATGGCAATACAAATAAAATGTTATGTAAAAAGATGATGCATCATCCTTACTAGATGCCCAAAACTATAACTCCACCCTAAAGAAGACTAATAAAAAAATTATTGGAGATCATAAATTCAACTGAATATACAGAGGATGGAGAAGGCAAAGACAAATGGTGCTAAAAATGCAAAATGAAGAAAACATATAAAAAGTTTTGCAAAAATATGTATTAACAGCAGTTAAAACTTTTTCAAAAGTGCAATATAGTTACAACAATAATTGCCTAGAATCAAACTTGAACAGGAAATCGCAGGCATTATTACCTAAGCTCTATAACCAGATAAGGACTGAGCTAAAGTGTGCACTAGCAAAATACCGGTGTTGCAGATATTGTTATTTCATTTTCCAACAAGATTTTATGCGTTTAAGCTGCATAGGATAACACCACTTATTTAAGCATCAAGGGTACAAAGCACGTGGGTTATAAGACGCATGCAGTAATCACGCAAAATTGTTCAATAAAATATTAGCTCCAATATTAGACACTATAATATTATCTCACCACCATATTCAACGGAACATCCAAATTGTTCACAAAAAAGAAAACTAGTAGTTAGACCAAAAGCTAAAATTGTCCTCCCAATTTTATCTGTAGTAAAGGTTTTGGCAGCATAAAACGTGTCCTCAATTGGCTGCCAAAATAGTAGCTAGAAGTCATGTTGTGTCTTGCTGCCAAGAAATGAAGTTACCAATAGGTGATATGGTAGACACATTTTTAAGCGGTGTAAGTAACCAAGTGATCAGTGTTCGGAAATGCGGCCGCATATGCGTATTCGGTCACTTGACCGAAGCGCATATGCCATATGCGACAATATGCGGTCAAAACGCATATGCGGTCCGCATATGCGGCATATGCGGCCGCATATCTGATAGAACTCATATTAATCCATGACATGTTGATGACACATTAACTCGATTTTTTCCCGAGCAACTCTTATATTATCATTTACATTGATGCATCTTTTCGTTGTTCTCGTATATGTTGCATTTGGAAATATGATCTAGGTTAATTTTTTCTCATATCCATTTTTTCTCATTGTTCTCAACACTTATTAATGAACTATTTACTGCTTTTGAATTTTCTATCTAATGAAATTTATTCTAATTCTTCAAATAAAACATGAAATAATTGGCTAACAGTCTGGCACTTTACATTTTTGTACTTCTAATAAATTTTATATGCAAATACGATTTTCCCTATATTTTGTGCCTACATATTTTGTCCCTTGGAGATACATATATGAGTATAATTTTGGATATATGATTTTATACCTATGATTATTCTTTAGCTTTTGTTATCTACTGAATCTATATATACATTAAAGGTTTGCTTATAGAATTCGTGTAATTCTGTATTATAAACCGCATAAACCGCATATACTTCTGTATACTCCCCCGCATATCCGCTTACTCGCTTTAGACCGCATGACCGAACGAATATCGCATACCGCATTTCTGAACCTTGCAAGTGATCATGTTACTTAAAATGACCTTAGATATGTGGTGTATGCCTGGGAGTAATTGAAAACAGACAATTTCTCAAAGCTAAAAGTTTAAAATGTAAAAAAGATAACTAATGCATTTTTTCTAAGAGAAATATCTGGGATATTCTCACTTGTGCCCCATTTAGATGCCGCAATATCGGTTATTCTCCTTCCTTTTCGGAATATCAATTATGCCCATGACTTCCTGCACAGTTATCATGTGTGCTCATCTTAATTTGACTGTTAATGACTTGCACTAAACTATGATTTATTCAAATCATGAAAAACTTATAGAGGCATAACTGCCCAAATGAAGGGGGTTGGCATCAGCATCCCTTCTTTTCCACAAATGTGCGTAACCCCCTCTCCTTTCTAGAGAACAGTTGCCCCCTCCCTTCAACTTCGCTGACCTCAACTATCTTGGAGATGATTGGTCTCCAACCATAAGCTGCCCCTATGACTTCTTCTCTCACAAAACCATCATGCCTCCTCCCCTTCTCCGTCAACATAAGGGGGGACAGGTACCCGTATGCGAGCTTGGAGCATAACCCATCCTTGGAGCTCCAGGGCACCAAGACACACCCATTCTTCGCTCACCACCGCAAGCTTCTCCTATCCTATGCCTCACTCATACTGCTCCGAGCACTGTCACCTTCGAGCTCTGTCCTAGGTCCTTAGCTCCTCCAAGCGGACGACACATCAGGGGCATACTGGAGCTTAGTCCTTCAACTCACAAACACCAACTAGGTCTCTGGAAGCCAGAGCTCCTTATCGTCCCCTATCCCTCTTTTAATTAATCCTGCAAGCCGAGGGTCATCAGACCCGGAACATCTCCACTTGCTCGTGTAGTCATCCATCTACAAGTAAAGGACCCATTCGCCGCATCAACCTTTGCAAACAAAACTCCGTGGAGCTCTAATCACTAACCATTGAACTTCGCCTTGAAGCACCGCCATTCCTTCATGGCCCATTTCAACATCGACTGCAGTCTCTTTTCTTCAATGTCAAATGCTTTGGTTACAGACTTCCTGATCTTCATCATGAGCGACTCCACGATCCATTTAGATCCCCTCAATCGTAACCACAGCCCACTCGGGGAGATGATTCTAGTGGATCAAAGCTCAATCGATCTCCATCTTCATCGAAGCATATCCGAGACTCCACCATCTTTGCCCAACATAGTTCATACATCATCTCATCCAAGCGAAGAGCAAAGTTACTTCATCAGAGGAGGAATCGTACGTGAAGGACGCAACCGAACAGCCTCACAGACATTTGCCTAAAGCCTTGAGGCCTACGCCACTCCCCGAGGTTGGTGGAGAACTCCAATACCCACCAACCATCTCTAAGAAGTGAGGTCGGAGGAGGTGGGCCCAGAGGAGGTTGTGGCGGTGGAGGGGAGGTGGGTGCGGAGGAGAGGGCCAGTGGACGAGGGGCCAAAGGAGGTGCTAGAGGAGGTGAAGGCGGTGGAGGAGGGGGCCATAGGAGGTGATGCTAGCTTCACAAAGGAGGAAGAGGTGGAAGGGAAAGGAGGAAGAGGTAGAAGGGAAAGGAGGAAGAAGACAAAGAAGGGATTTATAAAATGACATATGTACCCTAACAAATCCATCTAATTACCCTTGTGTCTCAAAAGTTAATGTTTGTTTGGGACGCAAATGGACAAAAACTAACCCGAGGGACGCAAGAGATAACTATAGATGTCACAAATACAACTGTTGGAGTATTTGGTTATGCGCCTTTTATATTGTAGATGGGTAAATGGATGTGGAGATTCAATGGGGGCTATATATAGACCCCCACACCCATTGTATCCAGATGAGAATAGCAATAGACTCAACCCTCTGAGGCATTGTCTCGTGGTTTCATCATGCTCCTTAAGGAGTAGGGTTCCACGTTAAAATCTCGGTGTCCATAAAGTTTTATTCTTTTCTCTGATTTGCTTCCGCATGTTTATTTTCTAACATGGTATCAGAGCTATGCTATTTTTCTAACATGGTACCAGAGCGAGTCGTTCTTGGTCGATTTTGAAGATTCTGTTCCAGGAGGTGCCCTATCTCCATTTCGGAGCCAGATTTAGCCGCAAGCCATGAAGCCATTCAGATGTTAAGAGCCTTCCAATCCACTCGCAGGCTGCAGCTACAGGCAGGTGGTACCTCCAGGTGGTGATGGCCGCCATCTCCAGGCGGATCTCCCCTCCAGCGCATCTTCTCCCAGAGCAAAAGCTTCGCCATCGCATACACACGCTGAAGGTGCTCCTGGCGGCGAGCCCTAAAGGTTCCAGACCCATCTCCTCGACGCTTGAGGATCTGGGTGAACTCCAGGTGCATTAGGGCTGCAGCCTGCAAGCCCTCTCTTAATGCACACCACCTCCTCCAGATCGCCCTCGTGGGCGACGGTTCTCCCACCTTCCAGTCGAAGTTCCAGGCGCATCTTGATGGCGCCCCCCAGATCCCAGGAGGCGCGTATCTCCACGAATCCCAACGATATCCCTCTGGCTCGCGCAAGATTTCCAGCAGACTAGACCATGATGAAGCCTTCTGGCCTCCTAGCCTCCAGGAGGAAACCTCCCCAGGTGGCGCTCATTCCTCTCCAACAGAAGGCCACGTGGGCTCCTCTCCACGCGCTCGCGCAGTGCCTCTCCATCTCCAGGCAGCCTCCAATGCCTCGCGTGGTGCCCTTAGCGCCTATCCAGGTTACCTCTAGGCAGAGCCGCAACACCAGGCGGAGGACCTCCGCCCACGCAAGCCCAAGCCCCAGATCCCATAGGGCCCCTTTCACTCGATCTCAAGATGGAGGCGTCGCTCGCCATCTTACTTCTTGCAACTTCCAGATTTCTAGGTGCGCATCTCCCCGATCGTGTGAGATCCTCTCCAGGCTCACATCTCCCCCATCGTACTCCAGGCAGCGGCATTATTTTCTTCCAGAGAGAAAGGGTTCCACGCATGGAACCCTAAATAGAAGTCAGGGCCCATGAGGCTGTGGGTTCAAGAGTTCAGGCCCAACTGGCCGAAAATAAAATAAAGAAGGGTTGTTGCAGTTTAGGCCCACTGTGGGCTGAGATATTTTAAAAAATCTGAAAAAGGCGCATACAATAAAATGGTGTACGCAAATGATTAGCAAAAAAAGAGAGAGAAGGAAAAGCCGAAAAAAATAAAATGGCTTAAAAAAAGAAGAGAATTAAAAAAAGAGAAAAAAGAGAGCCGTTAAAAAATATATATTGAGACGGCTAATGTGATTCATGTTTTCCCCCATTTTCTTGTCTTTTCCCAACTTTGTCGATGTCATTTTCCGACAAGCATGGGAGAAAGGGAGAGTATTGTGTAGAGTCACAGGTTTGTGCAGATTCAGATGACATATTCCAGACCATCCCGATTTTCCAAACTCTACAGATGATCAGATATCAAACTCGACGTCAAATTGGTTCTGAGTCTTCAGTTTATGATACGCACATGTATGCGGTCTTTTCAGATGAGCACATGTTTGCCATCAGTTTTCAGTAGTCCCCATCATCTTGTGTTTCGGCTAGAGTTTTCATGTGAGCCATAGGGACTCCAAAGTAGAAGATCATTCCCTATGCCATGTTGGCTAGAGCTTTCATATGATTTCATATGGACTCCAGAGTAGAGTACCATTCACTGTGCCAGATGGGAGAGACCCAATTCTCCGACGAGGGGACTTCTTCAGACTCCATTCTCCAACGATCGTGGACTCCGACGAGGATTGCACTCCACGGCTCTTTTCAGTTCCTCCCTTTCAGAGATGGAGCAGTTGTCACATTATTATGGCGGGCGAGAGTACTCCGACGAGGAGACTCATTTCAGTTGCAGTGACTCTGACAGGCGCAATACAGAGCACATGCTCTCTGACGAGGAGATTCAGTTGACTCACACTCCAGTCCGTTCGTCCTCCTCACCTGCACGGCATATGAGAAGCAACATCCTCGACACCAACCGACAGTTATGCGCGTTGAGTTGATACAGTAGTGTTATGTAGCGTGAGTTGAGTTTTCTTTCTGTTTGTTCAAGCTGAGCAGTGCATGCTCCAGCTTGAGGGGGAGTGTTAGAGTATTTGGTTATGCGCCTTTTATATTGTAGATGGGTAAATGGGTCTCTCCAGGATCCATTTACCACATCCAGGTCTTTAGTCCCACATCTACCAGTTTGGAGATGTAGAGACTCAGTGGGGGTTATATATAGACCCCCACACCCATTATATCCATGTGAAAAAAGCAATAAAATATCAGCCCTCTGAAACATTCTTCCGCAGTTTCATTCCGCTCCTTAGAGAGTAAGGTTCCACGTTAAAATCCCGGTGTTCATAAAGTTTTGTTCGTTTCTCTGATTTGCTTCCGCATATTTATTTTTTAACATGGTATCAGAGCTATGTTATTTTCCTAACATGGTATCAGAGCTTGTTAGAAAATAGGAAGCGGAAGCGAAATTGATGAACAGGCCATAATCAAAAAATATGAAACTGGAAGACCAAAGATTTAACGTTGAACCCTACTCCCTAAGGAGCGGGATGAAACCACGAGAGAAGCCCTCAAATGGGCATATGTAGCATTGCTTTTTCTCAATGAATACAGGAGGCCTGGGGCTCCTTATATAGCCTCCACAGAGCCTCCAAGTCCCACCACTGGTAGATGTGGGACCAAACATATGGATGGGGTAAATGGATCCTTGAGAGATCCATTTACCCTCTTACAACTCATATGGCGCACAACCAAATACTCCAACACTCCCCCTCAATCTGGAGCATGCAATGCTCAGCTTGGACAAACAGAAAGAAACTCAACTCATGCTACAGGACACTACGGACAATATCAACTCAACGCGCACAACTGTCGTTGTCGAGGACATTGCTTCTCATGTCGTGCTGGTGAGGAGGACGAACGGGCTGGAGTGTGAGTATGATGAATCTCCTCGTCGGAGAGCATGTTCTCTGAACTGCGCCTGTCAGAGTCACTGCAACTGGAAATGAGTCTCCTCGTCGGAGTACTCTGGCCCGCCACAACATGTGGACAACTGCTCCACCTTTGAAAAGGACCGAATTGAAAAGGTCGTGGAAGTGCAATCCTCGTCGGAGTCCGCGGTCGTTGGAGAATGGAGTCTGAAGAAGTCTCCTCGTCGGAGAACTGGGTCTCTCCCATCTGGCACAGAAAATGGTACTCTACTCTGGAGTCCATATGATACCACATGAAAACCCTTGCCCACATGGCATAGGGAATGGTCTACTCTGGAATCCCTATGGATCACATGAAAATACTGGCCGACAAAACAAGAATGATGGGGACCACATAAAAGATGGCATACAAGTGCTCATCTGAAAGGACCGCATCCATGTGCGTGTCTGAAACTGAGACTCGGAAACATCTGACGTCGAGTCTAAAATCTGATAAAATCTGCAGAGTCTGAACGAATGGTTGGTCTGGAATCTGTCGTCTGAATCCGGATTAGAACTGTGACTCTATACAATACTCCCCCTTTCTCCCATACTTGTCGGAAAACATGGACGTCGACCAAGTTGGGAGAAGACAAGACAAAGATGCTAAGAAAACCACATTAGCTGATATTATTTTCTTCTTCTTCTTCTTTTGTAACATAAGCCGTTCATTCTTTTTTTTATTGGCTTTTTTTAAACATTTTTTTAAATATGCGTACGGCTTTTTCTTGTACGTCCCTTTTCTTCTTCTTCCTCTTTTTTTGCACAAATTTTTTTCGCATAATTTTTTTAACATGGCCCACTTGGGCCCAACTCATTCCCCCCTTTTTTTAATAGCCGCAGCCCCCTTGGGCTTCCCTCCTCCTTTTATTATATTATTTTTTTACATCATCGGCCCATAGCAGCAGAAATTTTTTTTAATAAATAGGGCCATCGGCCCGTAGGGTTCCCAACAGGGGAACCCTCTCGCGTGAGCACACCCCGATAGGGGTCTTCTTCTGCCGCCTCTAGAGCACGACGACGCCGCCAAGCTACTGTCGCGCACCTTGGGGAGGCGCTTCCGCTGCGAGGAGATGGCGCCTGGAGCGGGATCATCTGAAGGGCGCCGCCAGGGGCGAGGAGGAGCGGAATCAACTGAGGAAAGAAGATACGAGGAATATGGGATGATCCTAATTATCACATATTGGTATAGATACGTGGCAATTTTAAACAGGAATGAATAACAAAAATAAGCATATATTAGGAATATGGGATAATCCTAATTAATTACACATTTGTGTTGCAAACGTTTCTAAAAAACATTTGTTAAACAATAGTTGAGTATTTCTTTCTGGACCAATCATCTTATAATATTGGGATTTAGGTCTAAAAGCCGAAGACAAGGATGGGCAGACTCCAAAGTCGTCGACTTGTATTGGAATCATTTTCTAGACTATGCATCTCATCTCTATGCCTTTATTGCTTCTAATTTAAGTCAAACGCCTCATTTCGCTCATCTGTCATTAACTTCGACTCCTTCCAACTATTTCTCAGCTGGTGCAGGGCCCGGGGTTCCGCCTGGGAGCAGCGGGGCCATCGCCCCCCGGGCATGGAAGGCAGTATCCCGATATATCGGCGATATATCACCGATATATCGGTATCGACACGATATCGATATCGAAATCGATATATCGATATATCCAATTTTCAACATTTTCTTCAAAAAGATTCGTAGATATAGCGATATATCGGCGATATATCGTCGATATATCGGGATATCGATATGTCCTTCCATGCCCCCGGGAAATGTCTTGCGTGAGGACATTGCGCCTGCTCGAGTGGGGTTGGTGCGCGCGGAGGGAGTCGCGCGAGATGGGGAACATGGCTGAAGGCGGTTTCTCCGTTGGAGGGGAGATATCGGAGGGGATCGCCACCCCTGGAGTGTCATGCTGGAAGGGAGATGTCGGAGGGGTTGCAGCCTCTCCGCCTGGTGTGCCTGGGGCCTGATGGGGTCGAACACCACCTGAAGCGGGCTTGGCTGCGATGCAGAGGGTTGCAGCCATCCTGTTTCTTCCCGAGGCTCCCGCTTGAGAAGATGTAGCTGGGGCGCACGCGCGATGCGCGCATGGGATGCATGCGGATGGGAGTTCACACCTGATGTTGAAGCCACTGCCTGGGCCTGGGATGCGAGGGTGAGTTGTGGGATGACGATGACCATATATTAGGGTTCCTGATTGGAACCCTAGAAAAAAAACTCAGAACAATCTTCACGAACAGAAAAAACTCTTGTATCATGAATAATGATTTTAAAAATCAAATCTCGGGAAAAAACAAAGAACATAATGAAATTCTCCGAGAATTGACCCGCTCTGATACAATGTTAGAAAATAGGAAGCGGAAGCGAAATTGATGAAGAGAGCATAATCAAGAAATATAAAACTAGAAGACCAAAGATTTAACGTGGAACCCTACTCCCTAAGGAGCGGGATGAAACCACGGGAGAAGCCCTCAAAGGGGCATATGTAGCATTGCTTTTTCTCAATGTATACAGGAGGCCTGGGGCTCCTTATATAGCCTCCATAGAGCCTCCAAGCCCCACCACTGGTAGATGTGGGACTAAACAAATGGATGGGGTAAATAGATCCTGGAGAGATCCATGTACCCTCCTACAACTCATATGACGCACAATCAAATACTCCAACACTCCCCCTCAAGCTGGAGCATGCAATGCCCAGCTTGGACAAAAGAAACTCAACTCATGCTAAAGGGCACTACGGACAATATCAACTCAACGCGCACAACTGTTGTTGTCGAGGACGTTACTTCTCATGCCGTGCTGGTGAGGAGGACGAACGGGCTGGAGTGTGAGTCTGATGAATCTCCTCGTCGGAGAGCATGTGCTCTAAACTGCGCCTGTCAGAGTCACTGCAACTGGAAATGAGTCTCCTCATCGGAGTACTCTGGCCCGCCACAACATGTTGACAACTGCTACATCTCTGAAAAGGGCGGAACTGAAAAGGTCGTGGAAGTGCAATCCTCGTCGGAGTCCACAGTCGCTGGAGAATGGAGTCTGAAGAAGTCTCCTCGTCGGAGAACTGGGTCTCTCCCATCTGGCACAGAGAATGGTACTCTACTCTGGAGTCCCTATAATACCACATGAAATTGAAAACCCTTGCCCACATGGCATAGGAAATGGTCCTCTACTCTGGAGTTCCTATGGATCACATGAAAATTCAGGCCGACAAAACAAGAATGATGAGACCACATAAAAGGAGGCATACATGTGCTCATCTGAAAGGACCGCATCCATGTGCGCGTCTGAAACTGAGACTTGGAAACATCTGATGTCGAGTCTGAAATATGATAAAATCTGCAAAGTCTGAACGAATGGCTGGTCCGGAATCTGTCGTCTGAATCTGGATTAGACATGTGACTCTACACAATACTCCTCCTTTCTCTCATACTTGTCGGAAAACATACGTCGACCAAGTTGGGAGAAGTCAAGACAAAGATGGGGAGAAAACCAAATTAGTCGATATTATTTTCTTCTTCTTCTTCTTTTAACATAAGTCGTTCATTCTTTTTTTATCAGCTTTTTTTTAAATATTTTTTTAAATATGTGTACGACTTTTTCTCGTACGTGCCTTTTTCTTCTTCCTCCTTTTTTTGCACAAATTTTTTTTGCATAATTTTTTTTTAACGTAGCCCACTTGGGCCCAACTCAATCCCCCTTTTTTAACTGCCGCAGCCCCCTTGGGTTTCCCTCCTCCGTTTATTATATTATTTTTTTTACATCATCATCCCATAGCAACAGAAATTTTTTTTAATAAATAGGGCCATCGGCCCGTAGGGTTCCCAACAGGGGAACCCTCTCGCGTGAGCACACCCTGATAGGGGTCTTCTTCTGCCGCCTCTGGAGCACGACGGCACTGCCAAGCTACTGTCGCACCCCTTGGGGAGGTGCTTCCGCTACGAGGAGATGCCGCCTGGAATGGGATCATCTGGAGGGCGCCGCCAGGGGCGAGGAGGCGCGAGGAGGAGTGGGATCATCTGAGGAGGCGTGAGGAGCGCCTGGGAGCGGCGATCTGGGGAGTTGCACGCAAGAGATGGCGCTGCCTGCTGGGAGATGCAACGCGAGAGTAAGGAGCAGCAGTGCAGGGGCTGGGGTTCTGCCTGGGAGCAACGGGGCCATCGCCACCCGGGAAATGTCATGCGTGAGGGCATTGCGCCTGCTTGAGTGGGGTTGGTGCGTGCGGAGAGAGTCGTGCGAGATGGGGAACACGGCTGAAGGCGACCTCTCCGCTGGTGGGGAGATATCAGAGGGGATCGCCCCCCCCTGGAGTGTCGCGCTGGAAGGGAGATGCCGGAGGGGTTGCTGCCTCTCCGCCTGGTGCGCTTGGGGCCCGATAGGGCTGAGCACCACCTGAAACGGGATTGGCTGCGAGGCAGAGGGTTGCAGCCATCCTATTTCTTCCTGAGGCTACCCTCTGAGAAGATGCGGCTGGGGCGCACGCGCGATGCGCGCCTAGGATGCACGCGGATGGGAGTTCGCACCTGATGTTGAAGCCACTGCCTGAGTCTGGGATGCGACGGCGAGTTATGGGAAGATGACCAGAGATTAGGGTTCCTGATTGGAACCCTAGAAAAAAAACTCAGAACAATCTTCACGAACAGAAAAAACTCTAGTATCATGAATAATGATTTTAAAAAAATCGAATCTCGGGAAAAAAACAAAGAACATAATGAAATTCTCCGAGAATCGACCCGCTCTGATACCATGTTAGAAAATAGGAAGCGGAAGCAAAATTGATGAACATAGCATAATCAAGAAATATGAAACTGGAAGACAAGATTTAACGTGGAACCCTACTCCCTAAGGAGCGGGATGAAACTACAGGAGAAGCCCTCAAGGGGGCATATGTAGCATTGCTTTTTCTCAATGGATACAAGAGGCCTGGGGCTCCTTATATAGCCTCCACAGAGCCTCCAAGTCCCATCACTGGTAGATGTAGGACTAAACATATGGATGGGGTAAATGGATCCTGGAGAGATCCATTTACCCTCCTACAACTCATAAGGCGCACAACCAAATACTCCAGCAGAGCTATGGTATTTTTCTAACAACAACTGATATTTCAACAAAAAAAAAGGGAGGGACATAACTAATATTGCAACATCTAAGAGGAGCACAAGTGATAAAATCTCTAAATATTTCTATGCATATAATTAAGAATGAAGAAAAAATCATAATGTGCACTTCCCAAAGTAAGATGCATGTTACACATCAGATGTCATATTTAAATGAAGAACTATGGAAATTTTACATCTCCAAACCAAAAGGCTCGTGCAAGTTAGCATCATGTGACATACAATGTAAAACAGGTGAAGCATCCAAGTTTCAACCACGCAAATTTACGGCATGTTTGTTAGGTATCCGTACTCTATTCAACGACCGGCTGAATATCATAACTTTGAATTCTAAGAAGAATGCAAGGCATCCTCAAATGAAAACGAAGAATGCAAGGCAACATGGGAAAAATTGTATCCAGGGGGTAACACCCCTCCCTCTTCTTTTTCATGTTTGCTCATTTTCCCTCACCAAACTACAACATTTTATACTGTTAACCCCTTGAGGTATATGTCTGCAAAAACTCCACGATGTGTACATTGCCCCCCCCCCTTAATTTTTTCCACATTTACACCCCCATCATTCTGCGATAATTCAGGCCAATTTTCTTTTTAGAATCTGACCAGGGCCAAGGCTAACATTAACTCATGGCTGGACTAGGCTTGAAATGGGCCCAAAATCCCAGCGACTATCCTCATATAACTTCTACAAAGCAAGCAATAAACAAAAAGGAAATACCTTTTTTTTATAAACCAGTGGATGACCATCCCAAAGGTGGACTCCCTAACTCATATATTAGACAAAGGTGGGTGATCAAAGGTGAGTGATCAAGGAACAAAGTCCAAAAAGAGCATGCCGACGACACACGACAAAATCAAGAAGATAACATCAAGTCTTCTGAGGTATCTAAGGTTA
Organism: Ottelia alismoides; assembly: GCA_037367405.1. Taxonomy (NCBI): domain Eukaryota; kingdom Viridiplantae; phylum Streptophyta; class Magnoliopsida; order Alismatales; family Hydrocharitaceae; genus Ottelia; species Ottelia alismoides. Next base: position 560,814 of record JAZKJV010009197.1, read on the forward strand.
TCCAATCATCTGAAGATGGGCACAATCAGGAGTTATCTGAGATGCAAAGGGAGAGGTCCCCTGAGCTGTGGAAAGATGTGTCTGGCTCCTAGCAGTAGTTTGCAGCAACAAAGTTCTCAAGTCACATTCAGTCCTAATAACCTTCAACAGCGGCAGCACAAAAATTCCGGAAGGCTGCTGCTGCAGCCTTATAGTATATCTGGCAGCAAGTTGCAGCAACAAATAGCTGGGCAGTCACTGAGCATAAGGCGCAGATTTGAGTCACTTCCAACGGCCATGTGAATGGTAGATGAATCCGGTTGCTGCAGAAGCAAGAAAACACAGCAAAAGCAACTTGTTGCGGCTGATTTCAGGAACATCGAGAGCGATGTAGCTGCTATTATCTCACATCAAGAACTATTGCAGTAAGATGATGCTAATATTTATTCATAGGAGGGAGGAGCTTCAGCTGCAAAGACCTTTACAGCATATGCAACTTGATAAATACGAGCAAGAAAGAGTGGATTCTTCTAAAGATGTGAAAATCAACAAAAAAAATCAGATTGTACGAGCAACATTTTCCCTCCAACTTCAGTTACAAAGACTGCATTCATACCACTAACGAGTAGTTGAAGGAAGCACAGAAGAATCAAAGTGCTGGCAAGATTCCTTGGGATGAGAAGACTGATGAATATGTGATTCATTACTCTAATAGCTGAAAATAGAGCTATGTTCCCGAGTATTTAGATGCATTTAAGAGATTATATTGCATAATTAGCATTCATTCATATGTAAATAATTAGCTAATGTTTTGCATAAAATAAAGAAATGAAATTGTTTGTAAATAATCCCACGTAAATAGCCCAATTTTCTTGATTTTTAATAATTTCTTACTAACTCCTTTTAACCTAATTCTTCTTCTAACATGTATATGAATATATATAATAAATTCCACCTTGAATAAATGCTATTTGATCTTAAACAAAAAAGGTCGTAAAACCAAACTTTCCGGTTGAATTCATGTTCCATATGAACTCCAATTTCACCTTGCACCCATACTTGCCATTCACCTCTTCTTTTCCAAACATGCATGCACAACACCCGTTCATGACCACCACCACAAACACACGCGGCAGCTCTTTGCTGCCGCCATTTCATTCACAAATCACGTGCACAGGAGCTCCCTTGCACCAAAGCCGTTCTTCCTCGATAGATCTCAGACCCAGCAACTACCACTACATCTTCGTCCTCAAGTTTGCAGCAGGTGTACCATCAGCAAGATCGGCTCCCAAGAACCAACCTACGCCATGCTATTGCAAATAGAAAAAAAAAAGAGGAGAAGCCACCAGCATAAGGTGCGCCGATCCCCTCCTCACACATTGCCAAAGCTCGCAACTATGGAACGTCACAGACCTTCCCTCTCTGCTTCTTCGTCTAGAACAACAGCTCCGGCCGCCCTTCATTAGTTTCGAGGTTCTTCAACCTCCAAGCTCCGCTACGCCCCCTCCAATCTTGGGGCTCCATTTCTCCACCTTGAGCAACACATCAGCCGTGAGTCGTAGCCCATCGTTCATCCATCACCCGCTACCATTCCCGTCGAATCACTGCCCTACCAACAAGCGTACACAAAGGTTGAACGTCAGCAGAGTCCACAAACACACGCGGCAGCTCTTTCATGCATAAATCACGTGCACAGGAGCTCCCATACAGCAAAACCGTTCTTCCTCGACAGATCTCAGACCGATCAACTACCGCTACATCTTCGCCCTCAAGCTTTGCAGTAGTTGACTTGTACCATCAACAAGATCTGCTCCCAAGAACATACGCCATGCTTTTGCAAATAGGAAAAAAAAGAGAAGCCATCAGCGTAAGGTGCATCGATCCCCTCCTCACACATCACCGAAGCTCACAACTATGGAACGTCACCGACCTCCCCTCATTGCTTCTGCGTCTAGAGCAGCAGCTCCATCAGCCCTCCATTAGCTTCGAGATTCTTCAACCTCCAAGCTCTGCCATGCCCCCTCTAGTCTTGGGGCTCCATTTCTCCACCTTGAACAATACATCAGTCGTGAGCCGTAGCCCATCGTTCGTCCATCACCTGCTACAATTCCCGTCGAAGCACTGCCCCGCCAACCTCCATACACCAAGGGTGAACGTCAACAGAGTCCTCATGTGCCCCTCTCGTTTCAGTCACCTGCAGCAAAGAAGAAAAGCGAAGAAAGGAAGGGGGAGCAGCCATTCAATCCGCCTCTCCTTCAATCTCTGCCATTGAGGAAGCATCAATTCACAACCATCTGATCAAGCTCAAATTTTAAAGTCGGACGATCTTAACCTTCATTCTCATCCGAGGCTTCTGGAGAGCACCACGTGGATCACTAAAACATTTGTACCACTGCCCATGAATTTACACGTAATTAAAGAAGAGCTCTTAGCGCTACAGAATTTTATTTGTTTAATTTACATTTTTGCAAAGATAACCTTGTTTTTAAGAGCTACTTTTGAGCCCAATTGTTCACCTTGCAAAAACAAAAATAACACATTGATAAGCATGTAATTCTTTACAAAATGATGTTTAATTTGGATTATTAGATACATAAAATAATGGCGAAGACTTTTCCCCCTATAAGTAGAGTCAGCTACATGGATTCTTGCTCAAATCCATGTTGAAAGATTCGACTATTTTTTATGCAAGTTGTCGACTACCTAACGCAACCCCCACAAGGGGGGATTTGAACCATGGTCTTTTGGGTGGTAGGCACACTGCACTACCAACTTTAAGTAGGGTCGGCTACATGGATTCTTGTTCAAATCCATGTTGAAAGATCCGACTATTTTTAACGTTCGTTGTCGGGTACATAACACAACCCCAACAAAGAGAGATTTGAACCCTGGTCTTTTGGGTGATAGGTATGCTGCACTACCACCAGACCATTGAAGTGGGTTCCACCCGTCATTTGGATACATGAATGATTTACTAAAAATCATTTGGTGAAAATCACTTATATTTTGCCCATTCACACTCTAAAAATCATGTTAAATCAATATTGGTTCAAAAAATTCGCCAAAACTCAGATGTTCCATGTTTTATTCTGATTTAATTGACGCCCAAATTTCAGCTCAAATGCATGCTCTTTGTGTTCAAAATAAATTATAGAGTGATTCTTGTATTTGATTTTTAATTTGATCCATACATTAAATTTTAATAAGATCTAAAGTCTCCTGATTCAAAATTAAAATCTACACTTGAGATATTTTTGGATTGGTTTGATTTGATTATGTGGATTCAAAAATAAAATCCTATCAGAAACTTCTAAAAAATTAACATAAGTTTATTTCATCATGTTTTAAGTTCTGTCCAAGTTTCACAATGTTTGCATATTATTTGCTTCATAAATTGCACAAAACTCCATAAAAAGTGTCTATTTTTCATTATTGCATCTTAATTCTGAAAATTACAAAAACTACATGTAATTAAATCAGCAATAAAGGAAAAATAGACTCCTGGAAAATTGAATTAATTTGACATTTAATTTCAATTTTGAAGTTAGGCTAGTTTGACCTTGATGTTTGCACTTTGCATTGCATATTTACTTTTGTCTTGCATTCTATTTTGCATATAAAAAAACCAAGATATTCCTCTTGAAAATCTAACGCTAAGTGGACAAACTTGAACCTGAGCCAAATTGCTTCCTTGAGTCGATCCTGAGACTTGGTGATGCAAATACGAATCGGCATCGACGAAAATAATAATTTTTTTGGTGGATTTTTGGTAGAAGAAAATAGAGGGATTGAGAAGAAGAAGATTCATCGAGAACGAGGGGTTGAAGGAGGAGAAACGTGTAGATCACGAGGGGAGAGAAGGAGGAGGGAGATAAATCTCAATTTTTTAACAATACTGAACTGAATAAAATATTGGACCCTCATCCCTTTATATAGGAGGGATGGCATTACAAAAATAGTAAACTAATTTAATTTGACCACTAATTATCCTAATTGGAGTCTAACTAATTAACCTACCAGATTTAAAATCAAATCTACGAATAATTGTTGGAGATCACAGGCGATCTCAATTATTTAATTAGAGGTACGATAATTTAAATAAACGTAAATAAAATTGACCATTAAAATTTAATTCAAATTCGGCCCTATTTTCCTGTTCCGCGCTGCATCAACTCTCCTCTGCTTTAAAAAATTCGTCTCCCGACGAATTGCTTGATGTATAAGGCTTGGAGGTCGAATCTGCGTGCTCCGCCATTTTCTGGAAGAACCGGTGTGGGGTGAATGGCGGATTCCATATGCAGGCGCGGCTTTCGTTGTGGAAGAACATGTGTGGCACGACCGGCGGCGTCTTCTGGAATTTTACCTCCTCATTGTGATGATGGAAAAATTGATGAGGCACGAATAATATGGCCCTTGGAGAATCCATAGTGAAGCAATGGCACAAGGAGAGGAGAAGAGGAGATGTGTCCAAGGATTGAAGCCATGGGGTCCTTAAATAGGGGAAGCTCAAGGCCCTAGTCCTATTGGTATAAGGAGGAACCCCAGATTTCAGGTTTGTAGCCCTTTTTTTTAATATTTCTGCCGTCAGGGGTGTGTGTGCAAATTTCGCACCCCCTCATTCTTCCTCACTTTCCTATGGCCTTAGACCTTTCTGCAAATAGGGGTTTTAGGAATTTTTATTTTGCAAATTTTCCAATCCCTCACTTCCAGGGATTCGGTTCCCTCCCATCTCGCCCTTAGGGTTCGGGGCTTCTTTTTAGGCGCGGGGAGGGCGGCATGGCATCTCCAGCAGTTGGCGGCAGGGGCGAGTCGGGGGCCCGGTGGAAGGGTGCGCGTGATGGATGGCGACAACGGGGAGGGGGCTGGTGCGTGTGAAGGTGGTTGTGCGTGGGGCGGAGGAGGTGCTGAAGGGAGTGCGGGGGCGGCCGGGGTATGGGAGGCGGAAGGGAGGAGGTTGGCGCGTGGGGGCGGGGCGATGGGGAAGAAGGAAACTGGCGCGCGGGGGTGGGGCGATGGAGGCGGTTGTTGCTGGGAGGATCAGGCAGTGTCGGGGGCTGTGGAGAGTGGTTTGCGAAGGGGCGGGGGCGAGGGACGGCGGCGCCGGGGTTGGGGGCGCGAGGCTGGTGGGGGTTTCCCGCGAGGCTGGTGGAGAGGGGTGTGTTGGGATTGGTGCGGCTACGGGAGAGGGTGATGGGGCTGGAGCTGCAGGAAGGGAGGGGGTGGGGAAGGCGAGAGCGAGGGAGGGTTGCGGGGAAGGTGGCGGGGCTGTGGCCGGGGGCTGTGCCGTGGGAAGGTATGGGGATGACGGAGGGGCTGTTAGGGTGGGGATGACGGCCGCGAGGGCTGGGAAGGGTAGGGGAGTTACCTAGGGTGGTTGGGGTCGTGCCGGGACGGTCGAAGGGACCAACGGGGCCGATTCCGGTGGCGAAATCAGATCTGGAAGGTGCTGGACAGCCACTGTTTCTTTGAATTTTTCTTCTAAAACGGTTGGGACAGTGGCGGATTCTTCGTTGACAGCGAGCTTCTCGTTGTTGGCGGCTAGATCTTCATTTTTTTGTTCAAAATCGGGTTGCACAACGGCTTCTACGATCTGACTTTCGTCGTCGACGAACGAATCTTCATCGACTTGCTTGTCCAACCATTCTTGGACTTTGAGGCTTGATTCAAGACGTCGCCTGAACTTATGTCGACGTGCGCGTGTACGCGAATCATGAGATAGGCAACTTAAATCAAATTGCATCTTCCAATATTCGACGGGATCGTCGAATCGTAGGGACGATTCGGTTGCCATGCTCTGATACCAAATGATGCAAATACGAATCGGCGTCGACGAAAATAATAATTTTTTTGGTGGATTTTTGGTAGAAGAAAATAGAGGGGTTGAGAAGAAGAAGACTCATCGGGAACGAGGGGTTGAAGGAGGAGAAACGTGTAGATCACGAGGGGAGAGAGGGAGAAGGAGGGAGATAAATCTCAATTTTTTAACAATACTGAATTGAATAAAACATTGGACCCTCATCCCTTTATATAGGAGGGAGATAAATCTCAATTTTTTAACAATACTGAACTGAATAAAACATTGGACCCTCATCCCTTTATATAGGAGGGATGGCATTACAAAAATAGTAAACTAATTTAATTTGACCACTAATTATCCTAATTGGAGTCTAACTAATTAACCGACCAGATTTAAAATCAAATCTACGAATAATTGTTGGAGATCACAGGCGATCTCAATTATTTAATTAGAGGTACGATAATTTAAATAAACGTAAATAAAATTGACCATTAAAATTTAATTCAAATTCGGCCCTATTTTCTTGTTCCGCGCTGCATCACTTGGCCAAGTTAAATAAACACAAAATCACGCTTAACTTGTTCGATTGATCTTTTGGTATGGTTACTTTTTATTGATCGCTATTTGCCTGACTACAACACAATATCACATGATTAACTAAGTTTAGATTTGTGATTAACAAAGACCCATTTGGAGTCTAAGGTAAATTCATTAGTAGTGCCCGGGATTACATAAATCCTTGGATACTACACAATCTTTCTTTACTTTAGTACTATATGAGTATCGCAGGTTCTCAATGCGCTATAGGTTTTGAGCGGGCCCTGACGCACACAGTTTGTGGTTCGAGGCCGCAAAAGGTACACGGTGAACCTAGGGTAGCAGTGTAATAAACTGCAGATTCATCGCATTCCATGTTCTCACGTTATCGTTGTCATTTCTCAAAGATGGTTAGAGATAGATACATGTGTTGGTAAATGGTACACATAGGAGAATCAACTCAAGGTGTGTGAAAGGAGGTTTTTTCCAATTGGCGATCGGAATACATGGCCTCCATTGGAGTACCATGGATTGCGTCCCAATAAACTACGTAAATGTAGCAAGGATCGCCCACGATCAACCAAGATTCACAATGAAATGGATGTTAGGGATGTCATACGGTAAAGTACATGTTCGTTGTGTGGTGTCCTGAGCCATAGCAATCGATGTTGTCCTAATAAAAACGCGCAGGCATCCACCTCATATGCTTCTACGTCTAATGTACAACCTTCAGTGAGGAACAAAAATAGATGTGACACATGTGGAGGTGAAGGTCACAACAAAAGAAAATGTCTTGATTTGAGTAAGCTTGGTTTTTTACAAAAGTATTATGGTTGGTACATTTCTTTGCGTTATGTTGTTTACTTAATACAAATAGCTTACGATTTTTCTTATCTATTTTACTTTCTAATTTCATGGATGTTGATTGCAGACGGATCCCGAACCTATTAACGCTTCAGTATTGACACGGCAGGAGTGGCATTGTTCATGTCGTGATTGGGCAAGCGATGTAAGTGATTTAAGCCTTCTCCATTAAAAATAACATTTTTTTACTTACGTCTTGTAACCTTTTGTAAATGCATGCCTCCTCATAGTTGTGTTGCCGTCAATGCGAGACACATGTATGGCGTATCCCTTTGGACGAGCATGTCCATCCCTACGTAGCCCAGGCCAGATTTGGAGGGGTTACAGAGTTAGACTTTATCGCCTTGGATTGACATCTGATTATAGCATTGGTTGAGCGATGGCGGCCTGAGACACACACGTTCCACATGACCAGCGGGGAGATGAGCATTACCCTCCAGAATGTGGCAGTCATCATGGAACTACGGATTGGACCAATGGTGACGGGAGGGACCACGCCTGGAGTGATGTGGGTAGACACATGCGAGCAGCTTCTATATGTACATCCCTTACCGTCTGAGATAGTAGGAAGCAAGGTCCTGGCGACTTGGCTATATGCATATTTTACAGAGTTGCCACCAGATGTTGAGGAGGTTTTGAATAAACATGCACGAGCTTACATTTTGCAGCTTCTGAGCAGTATTTTGTTTACCGACAAGTCTGGGTCATTATATACCCACTTAAATGATCGGTCAGGCTCGGTTATTTTGATCGGTCAGGCTCGGTTATTTCTACCTCCTCTTTGGCTGGTAAGATGGCGCCTGCTCTGCTGGAGTTGGAGGACGTGGTTGGGGGTGTGCCCGAGCCGAGGAGGGCTGATTTTGTGGGGGAGCAGTCTGCGGAGAAAGGGCTCAGCATTGCAGGGGGAGGGGCTGATTTGCAGAGAGGGGAGGTGGGAACGGATGGGTCGGAAGTAAGGCAAATGCGCTCGGCTTGTGTTGGGGCCGATTTGGTTGGCATGGAAGGGGTGGCGAGGGACTCTACTATGATTGGTCTTGGGATCCTTGTTGAGGGGATGTGCTCTGGGCAGCATCTATCGGAGGGGGCGGGGCCGGGGCAGCGGCGCTTCGGTGTGACTTATGAGAGGGAGGGAGGTGGGGGAAGAAGGGCCAGAAAGATGGCGAGGGCGTCATTGAGGGCCGCTTTGGCGTCGGGGGATGATGCTGAGCTTGTGACTCCGGGGGCTATCAGTTCAATTGTGGTGCGGAATCGATTTGCTGCCCTCGATCGGGGTATGGCGCGGCGCTTGGGAGTTATTCCCCCTAGTAAGATGTATGCTCAGTTGTTGAAATGAAGTTGCTATCTTTGAATGTGAGGGGCTTGGGCCGGCCCGATAAAAGGCTTGGGGTGCAAAGCTTGGTGAGGGAGGCTGGTGCAGATATCTTTTTTATACATGAGACAAAGCTGCGGTCAATGGATGAACAGATGCAGCGGGAGATGAGTAGTGGGGAGTCTTTTGCGATGGCAGAAAAAGAGGCTGCAGGTGCATCTGGTGGGCTTATTACTGGCTGACGGTCAGCTTCTTTCGACTTGGTGGGGACCTTTGTTTCTCGGTTCACCCTCTCGGTGAGGCTGTTGCGGAGAGCGGATGGCGTCTGTCTGTTCATCACTAATGTTTACGGCCCGTACCGGCGGGAGGATGGTAGTCTGGCTGCGGACTTAGGTTCTATTGTGCATGAGGTGGGCGATGGAGCTTGGATCATCGGTGGAGATCTGAATGTCACTTTGTTCCCGGAAGACAGGCCAAGGGAGGGAGGTGGTGCAGATGCGGGGTCTGCAGACATGAGGGAAGTGGTCCGTTCTCTGGGTTTGTCAGTTGTGGATGCGGCCGGCTGCAAGTACACCTGGAGGAACATGAGATCGAAGTCCAGGCTCGACAGGTTTCTGATGTCCGTTGAGGCGGGTGAGGCTTTCCCGCTGGCGAGGGCTTGGGCTCTTCCAAGGACGATCTCTGATCATACTCCGGTTCTATGGTTCTCTGGGGAGGAACGCTTGGCTCGGTTCTCCTTCCGCTTTGAGAAGAAGTGGTTGTTGGAGGAGGGATTTCGGGACCTGGTGAGCCAACACTGGCGGGGGTTCTCGGTGGTTGGTTCGACGGTGTCACGCTTTGTGGCCAAGCTAGATGCTCTTAGGCGGTTGTTGTTGTCTTATGGGAAGGATGTTGCCAGGAGGCGGAGGGCCACCAAGGCCGAGGCAGAGGCAGGGATAAGCAGGTTAGACGGGATCGATGATAACCAGGGACTGACTCCGGAGGAGGTGGAGTCTGGAGAAGAGGGCAGCTTGGCTAGAAGATGTATATCAGGAGAACAGGAAAGAAGAGGTACATTGGAGACAGAGATCGAGACATAAGTGGCTAAGGGAAGGTGATGCCAACACTCGCTTCTTCCATTCGGTGGCGTCGGGAAGGAGGAGAAGGAGCTTCTTGCATGAGGTAGAGGTGAGGGGTCAAAGGGTGTCGGGAGAAAGGGACATTGGGGCCGCCTTGCAGGAGCACTTTTTTAGGGCTTCGAGGAGATTGAGTGAGGGAGAAGGCTGGGGTTGGACGGGTCGCGGGGCGGGGTCCCTGACTGGACCCCAGGCCGACTCGTTGGTGACTGACTTTACGGAGGAGGAGGTATGTAGAGCCATTTGGGACTTGAATGCGGACGCGGCTCCGGGCCCGGATGGCTTCTCTGTCTCCTTTTACAGGGAGTTCTGGGACCTGCTGAAGGGCGACATTTTGGAGGTTTTGAATGAATTTAGGGATGGAAACAGGGGTTTTGAGAAGGTTAACAGGGCCTTGATCTTTCTATTGCAGAAGAAAGAGAACCCTGTAGAGGTTGGAGATTATAGGCCTATTTAGATGTCTAATGGCATCTATCTCATTGTGGCCAAGGTGTTGGCGAGCAGGCTTAGAGATGTTTTGTCTTTCGTGATCTTACCAGCTCAATTTGCGTTCATTCCTGGCAGATGTATGGCAGATGGAATTGTGACCGCCTCGGAAGTCACTCGTGAATGGAAAAGGTCTAGGAAGAAAGGGGCTATTTGGAAGATTGATTATGCCAAGGCCTATGATTGTGTCAGCTGGAAATTCTTGTGGGTAACGTTGTAGAAAAGAGGATTTCCAGAGAAGTGGATTACTTGGGTTAAGAGATGTGCCACTACTTGCTCCTGCTCTGTGTTGGTTAATGGCAGACCAGAGGGTGGATTGTTCCAACCACAGAGGATGTGCGTCAAGGTTGCCCACTAGCTCCCCTGCTCTTTGTGTTGGTGGCGGATTGCCTAGCGGTATTGTTTCAGGGGGTGGTTGAAGAGAGCTGGTGCGAGGGATTCAGATTGGGGGACATCTCCGTTCCGGTACTGCAGTATGCGGATGACACGCTGATCTTAGGGGGACGGAGGAGCAGAACCACAATGCGGCTGTCTTGGTGGACATGTTTGGATGCCTTTCTGGCAAGGTTGCAAAAGTCGGTAGTCGGTACTCGGTCGGTTGGGTCACTGACTAAGGATTAATCGACAGTCGGACGACTAATCGAATTTAGTCGGACTTTAGTCGGCTTTAAATTTTGTTATTATTTTAAATATATAACTCATTTTATTACGTATATTTACATAGATTTTGTATATTTTTATACCATCATAATAAAATAAAAAAAGTAATTGAATTTAAATAAAACACTGAGCATATTATAATAAGTTTGCTTATAAAAAAGCAAAACTTACAAGAATATGGTATCTCCAAGCAAAAACTTGGTTGACTAATGTACCTAGTCGAAATTAGTCGGTACCCAGTCGGCTACTCCACTGACTAGACTAGTCGGACCGACTAATCGGATCAGTCGAGCGACTTTTATAACCTTGCTTTCTGGCTTGCGGATTAACATGCAGAAGTCGACGCTGGTTACCCTTGGGATGCAGAATGAGGAGAGTAACAGGTTAGCCGTTTGGGCAGGTTGCCCTCTGGGACGCTTGCCGATCTCTTATTTGGGGTTGCCTCTGGTTGACGGTAGAATGAGGAAGTCTGAATGGGACTGTGTTCTTAGGAGAATGGAGGAGCGGTTGAAGGGATGTAAGGCTACAACTTTGTCCAAGGGTGGAAAGCTTACATTGCTAAAGCATGTCCTCTCCACCATTCCGATCTTTTTTTTTTCTCGACCCGTTTGATGCATGTTGGGGTCAAAAGGAAGATGGATTCGTTGATGAGATCCTTTTTCTGGTCAGATGGGAGGCAGACTAAGAGGAGCTTGCACTTGGTGGCTTGGAAGGATCTTGTTGTACCGGTTACGGAGGGTGGCCTGGGAGTCAAGGATGTGGAATCAATGAATAAGGCTTTGTTAGCCAAATGGGTGGTGCGTATTTGGGGCTCTTCCGACTCGCTGGTGTTGCGGTTGATGAGGGAGATCTATGGGGTCTCGAGAGAGTTGGTGGCTGCAAGGAAGCGCCATGAGTCTTCGTTGTGAAGCGGGATCCGTGCCGTGATTCCGGGGCTCAGGGCTTGCCTTCGGCCGAGGTTGGGGAATGGTCTCCGATTCAGATTTTGGCAGGATGATTGGACGGGAGAGGGGACGCTGGCGATACGCTTCCCTAGGTAGATGGCGCTTGCCGTTGACAAGGGGGCGCTGGTGGCGGAGGTGGTTGACTCTGGATCGTAGGCGCCGAGGTTTCTGACGGCTCTCTCGGATCAGAGATTGCAGGATTATTTGCGGATGCTTGAGGAGATTCCCTCTTCTTGGGAGATGTCGGGCAAGCCTGATCACTTTGAGTGGGCAGATGGTAAGTTCTCGGTAAAAATTGCTATAGGAAGTTGCGGGGAAGTGTGGTGGACCGAGACGAGGCTCTATTTGCGGATATGAAGATGATATGGGCAGCAAAGATTCCTACTCGGGTTAAGGTGTTCCTATGGTGTTTAAGAAGAGATCGGCTCTGTGACAAAGTGAGAAGAGGTAGACTGCTGGGCGTGACGGATACCGAGTGCGAAGATGTGGGGGTGGTGTGGAAGATGCGGATCACATCTTCTTCAGATGCCGGACTTCGACGAATGTGTGGGCTTCTCTGGAATGTCATGGGTACAGGCATCCTGTGCAGATCTATTTAGGAGATCTATCAGGACGGTGAGGCTTGGTTCCTCCGGTGATGTCTCCAGGACCTTTGCCGCGCTGTGGGCTATTTGGCTCAGCAGGAATGATGTCATCTTCAAGGGGCAACGCTTCTACTATGAAAATGTTTTAGCTCAGTGTAACGTTCTGTACAATTTCTGGGTTTCCAGCTGATGTACTTTCCTGGTAATTAATAAAATTTTGGTGTGGTGACTCCCATCTTGGGAGGGATCCCCCTCGTTATTATTCAAAAAAAAATACCCACTTAAATGATCTGGTGGTAGTGTAGTGTGCCTACCACTAAAAAGACCAGGGTTCAAATCACCCATTGTAGTCTACAGCCAGCGTAAAAAATAGCTGAATCCTTTAACATGGATTTGAGCAAGAATCCAGGTAGCCGACCCTACTTATAGTGGGAGAAGGTTTCATCATTTAAAATTGTCACATTTGCATTACCTAGAATACGCTAGGACACTGAGCTGGGGATCAACGGTTCTAGCTTTTCTGAATAGATATTTGTGTTTTGCAGCAGATATGTCGATAGAGGAGATGGTGGGATCGATGATATTACTCCAGTTATGGGCTTGAGAGTACTTTCTACACATTGCTCCAATAATCAAGGAGAGATTGTAGTGGCACGGTAGGCCATTAGGAGTGCGGTGAGCTGCTGCATTCGCACACTGTAGATAGCCGATGCATATTGTTAGATCGTACAGCGACGTATTAGATATGCAGTCGCTTGAGCATGTACATGCACCACAGCGCATTCAATCTATTTGCTTTAAATATTTATTTTTAATTATATATATGAATTTTTCGTGTAGATGTCATGTATGTCATATGATGACGATGTGATCGCTTCCGTTCTCGAGTATTGTGTCGATGGGCAGAACATTTAGAGGTCAGGGGTACCACTTATTTACTTCCACATTGTGTAGTATAATTTTCCTAACCGCGTTCTACGCTAGTTTGGAGGTTGTCAAGGCATCCTTGTACCATGCCATACATATAAGGAGCTTCATACCATTGACTTGAGGGGAAAGTAGACATTGATTGGAGGCTTCGACACGATTTGAAAATTCGTGAGTGGGATGCACGTCACGAACGAGTTACGTGGACCAATCCAACGGGATATGTGTAACTCATGGCTACATGGACTGGTACCTAAGAAGGATATTTGTGGGTAGAGTGGGTGTTGCATTGACAAGCAATGTAAGAATAACCTCTATTTAATATCTTAAGATTTTACATAAACATATTTATTTATTGAATTTTTTTATCATGTAAATGTTCAGGTGGGATCTCATCTACAAGACGGGATACTTGGAGTGCCGGGATATAGTTGCACTGCCGATCTTGCCCTATGAAGATGAGGTCGCGAGTCAGGCAAAGGTGAAAATGGAGCAGTGGTTGGCATTCCAATTTGTTGACGCAGTGATTATACACGAGGAACATGCCGACCAAGCTCAGGCAGAAGCTAGAGGGAACGCACGAGAGAGAGGAAAAGGTCATGCTCGGGCACGTGGTCTGAGGTGTGGACGTAAGCGTGGTTATCAAGCTGCTGCACCAGAGATTGAAGAAGCAGATGTTCCAGACATGGAACATGTCACATCCCCCGATTTGGATCACAAAGAGCTGCCAGAATGTGTTGAAGACCTAATTCGCCACACATGTTATTGAGCCACCAACTGAAGTATGAGGAACTTGATGGGAGGAAACGTAAGGGGTACTCAACCCACTTATTGCACGCTTACGCTGCTATCTGTGCCGATTTTCGAGGATGATGGTGCAAGAACTTCCCAACTATCGATGATAGATGAAGGCAGCCGATTAAAGACCTTTCGACCAACCAGAGGTTTTGAGGACATTCCAACAAAGCAGGAGATAAAGAGGGGACATTTGTATTGTAAAGTGCATTTTTTTGGGGTTGTAGCACATATTGAGCACCGAACACGTGTAACTATATTGTAGTTTCAATGTATACAATATTTTGTTTCTGTCTCTTGTTGGATTTTTTCAATTAAGATGGATGTTTATATATTTGCGAACTAATAATATTTAAACTTGTCACACAAATTTTTCAGTAGAAACTTTAGCTTCAAGTGCTTTAAAATCAAGCAAGGAAAGAATTGGAATGGAAATAGAGTTTTCTAGAGTTTCCAACCAATATCACATCTACTAAATGCGACATAAGCATAGGTCACGCAATTTTTCATTCCAGGAACTTTTGTAGATGTCGCATGTTTAGCATGTGATATATGTCTATTTCCAGAAGAAAAGGTGTATATCACATGCTGGCTATAAGATATATGTGTGTCGCATAAAGCAGGTGTGACATCCTATAACGCATTGAGAACATGTGATACTCCTACAGTACTAAAGTAACAAAAGATTGTGTAGTACCCAAGGATTTATGTAATCTCGGGCACACTACTAAGGAATTTGCCTCTTTGGAGTTTGCTTTGCCTGGAAGTTCTAAATTGGACCTTTTTAACAACTGTGAAGAAGAGTTGGAATTTTTCAAGGTTCACGAAAAGATAAGTGTAGAGATATAATTTATGTTATGTGTACAGTTTCATATTTTCTATATTTTTACGGACTCTTTAAGTATTTTACCCATAGGCTACTCCCCTATATAAGAGAGCCTAGGGTTTATGGAATAAACAAATCTTTTGATTTTCCCAACATGGTATCCGAGACCGGAGCTCCCTGTACCCTAATCCTAACCCCACCGCACGCTATCTCCTCTGCGCGCGCCCCTTCCTTCTCCGCGCGTCGTCTCCTCAGTGCGCCGTCAACCCCGTGCGCGCATCTCCCTCTCTGCGCACAGCCTACGCACGCAGCCACCCCCCTTCTCTGCGTGCCAAGACCGTGCGCCGCCCCTAACCTCCGCGCGCACCACCTCCGCGGTCTCCTCTGCGCGCGCATCTTGTCCGAGCGCCGCCTCTACCTCGGACCGCCCTGTATTGCCTAGGCTATCACCGTCTAGGCCCTCTCTGCCCGGATCCGTTACATAGGTTCTCGTCGAACCTTCTTCCTTATGGTTTGGTTGCTTGAGTCTACACATGCAACCGAACCCGTGAATGTCAGTGTAGACAACCATATCTTCAGTCTACAACCCTTGTCTTCTATTATCATCATGTCAGAAAGCAGGGCAGATATTCCATCTACAGGAGCCTTCAGAGGTCATGCGTCTATTGTGAAGATGGACGGGTCAAATTATGAACTGTGGGCAATGCAATTCATGAGTATGATGAAGTCGACCGGTAAGAAGCACATTCTTACTGAGTAAGAGCCTGCTGAGAAGACTTGGGTCAACGCCTCATGGGAGGTGGAAGATGCATATGTCAAGGTTTGGCTATCCGGAATGTTAGCAATTGAGATTGCAAATGATATTCTCCATCCGCCCATTGCAAAAGCAATGTGGGATATTATGGTTGCTACCTATTCACAAGCAAAGAATGAGACGAAGATTCTGCAACTACAACATGACAACTTTACAATCAAGCAGAATGGGTGGCCTCTACACTCATTATACACGTCTTTACATGGAATGTTTGAGAAGCTCTACAGCTTCATGCCTCTCACAGCCACTCCTGAGCAGCAGAAGACCTACAGGACTGCCACTATGGTTGGTGTATTCCTGAATTTCCTGGCAGCCCCTTGATCCAGAGTACGAGGCAGCACGTTCCCAGATCTTGGCAGATTCCACTATTCCTCCGATGGAGGAAGCCTTTCACAGTCTGAGCTGTATTACTATTCCTTCATCTACTGCCAATCAGACCGCCTCAGCTATGACATCATCTCGAGGTCGTGGGGGTCATCATCAGTTTCGTGGTCGTGGATCTCAAGGCAGAGGGAGTCGTATTCAGCAACCATGCACTTTCTGCCATCGTTTTAAACATACCGAGGACACATGCTATTCCAAACATGGATTTCCTACTTCTGCACGAGTTGCTGAATAGATTGAACCTCCATCTGCTTCTTCTTTGGATCAGCGATTTGATGATCTTGTAGCTCGTTTGATGCAGCGTGGAACGGAAATATAGGGCTGCATAATTATTTAATTTTATATGTTAATTTTATTTACGTTTATTTGAGTCATCGTATTTTTAATTAAATAAATGGGATCGCCTGTGATCTCAATTAATTAGAGATTTGAATTTCAAATTAGTCGGTTAGTCGGCTAGAGTCAATTTAGGATAATTAGTTGTTTTTCTATTTTTTAATCTCATCCCTCCTATATAAAGGGATGATGGTCCATTGTTTTAGACAGTGCAGTGATTATGAAAAATTGTGATTCATTCTCTATTCCCCTCTCTCGTCTCCTTTCTCCCTCCCACGTGGTCTTCACGTTTTCTTCCTCCCCAAGTCTCGCGCAACAGGTGTGCCTTCTCCTCTTCTCCCCTCCAACTTCTTCTCCACCGAAAATCCACCATCAAAATTATTTTTCGCCATCACGCCGAAACCCTTTCTGCATCAATTGGTATCAGAGCATGGCCTACAGATCGTCCTCATGATCTGACGATCCGTCCAGATATTCGCGTCGACATGCGACGAAACACCATCATTCGTCGGAGCGGAAACGACGAGCCGAAGAAGCTTACAACAAGGAGATGGACACAATGCGAGATTTCCGGTCCAAATGTCAAGAATTTGAGTCCAAATATCGAGAAATGATAGTAAATTTCAAGGCTATGTGCGCTGCCAAATCGAAGGCTCCAACGACACCATCACCGAAACCGATATCGACGAAGAAAAACTCACCTTCAAGGACGATTCGGCTGCTGTCCAGCACCTCCCAGATCAGATTCCGCTACTAAAATCAATGACGTCACCCCCTTCGACCGTCCCGGTACGACCCCAGCCATCCCAGGTAACCCCCCCTACCTCCCCGTCCTGTAGTTCCCCGCTGACACCACCGCCTCTCCCGCAACCCATATCCACCACTCCGACATCCCTTCCAGCCCCAACGCGCCCTCCCGCTGCACCTGCAACCCCTGTCTCATCCTCATTGATGCCGCCACCGCCACCTGCTGCCCTCGCGACAACGCCTTACACGAACCCCCTCCACCTTTCCCCCGGTGCCATCGCCAATCCCTTCCACGCAGAACCCCGTACCCGCTGTCTCCCCCTCGCCCCCAGCGGCCCCAGTCCCGTCAACCTTCCCCACCACTCCCAGGCCCATCGCGACACTGCCAGCCCCGCCAACCTTCCTGTTCCTCTCTTCTCCCTTCGCCGCCCGTAGCCTACCTCTCCCCCTCCTGCGTCTTTCCCATCGCCCCAATACCTTGTTCGACCCACACCCACCACCCATCGCCGTCTTGCGCCCCGCCCAGTTTCCCTCTCGCCTGACCCCCAACGCATATCCCTCCTACTCCCATCCCTACCGCCATCGTCGCTATCCGTTCCCCCGCGCCACCTCTCTACTCCCTCGCCGCCGCCGCTGGACTAGCCCTACCGTTTCCACCTTGGTGTTCGACAGCTCAACCTGCTGCCCCTGCTTTGGTGTGTACCTGCAACGCTGCCCCTCCCCAACATGGTCAACCCGGCCAGCCACTCGCGCAACGATCGCAAGCAGCCACCGCCTTGCCGCAGCAGTGCCCCACCGTCAAGGCCCTCCACCTGTGCGTCGCCGCCGCCCTTTGATGGAATACCTAGCGGTTCCCTCAACCGAATCCCTTGGAACAAGCGATATGATTTTGAAAAATTACAGGAATTCCCCTAGATCTAAAACCTTTGATATAAAGGTTAAGATAGATGGGAATGTAAGAGGAGACAATTTAAGTGAAGAGGTAGAAAAATTGCAGCCGTACCCCTCAAATCAGAAAAAGTATAAACGTAACATGGAAAAGAAGCGAAATTGGGAGATTCGACCAACAAGCCATGTGGAAATTCTCCATCAACAGCCCGAAGATCAAGCAATTCGTCGGGAGACAAATTTTTAAAAACAGAGGAGAGTTGATGCAGCGTGGAACAGAAATATAGGATTGCATATTTATTTAATTTTATATGTTAATTTTATTTACAATTATTTGAGTCGTCGTATTTTTAATTAAATAAATGGGATCGACTGTGATCTCAATTAGTTAGAGATTTGAATTTCAAATTAGTCGGTTAGAGTCAATTTAGGATAATTAGTTGTTTTTCTATTTTTGTAATCTCATCTCTCCTATATTAAGGGATGATGGTCCATTGTTTTAGACAGTGCAGTGATTATGAAAAATTGAGATTTATTCTCTATTCCCCTCTCTCGTCTCCTTTCTCCCTCCCACGTGGTCTTCACGTTTTCTTCCTCCCCAAGTCTCACGCAACAGGCGCGCCTTCTCCTCTTCTCCCCTCCAACTTCTTCTCCACCGAAAATCCATCAAAATTATTTTTCGCCATCACGCCGAAACCCTTTTCTGCATCAATTTGAACAAAAACCTCCCCACGGGCTCTTGATGCAGAAAGGGTTTCGGCGTGATGGCGAAAAATAATTTTGATGGTGGATTTTCCGTGGAGAAGAAGTTGGAGGGGAGAAGAGGAGAAGGCGTGCCTGTTGCGCGAGACTTGGGGAGGAAGAAAACGTGAAGACCACGTGGAGGGAGAAAGGAGATGAGAGAGGGGAATAGAGAATAAATCTCAATTTTTCATAATCATTGCACTGTCTAAAACAATGGACTATCATCCCTTTATATAAGAGGGATGAGATTACAAAAATAGAAAAACAACTAATTATCCTAAATTGACTCTAACCGACTAACCGACTAATTTGAAATTCAAATCTCTAACTAATTGAGATCACAGGCGATCCCATTTATTTAATTAAAAATACGACGACTCAAATAAAGTAAATAAAATTAACATTTAAAATTAAATAAATATGCAGCCCTATATTTCTGTTCCACGCTGCATCAACTCTCCTCCGCTTTTAAAAATTCGTCTCCCGACGAATTGCTTGATCTTCGGGTTGTTGATGGAGAATTTCCACATGGCTTGTTGGTTGAATCTCCCAATTTCGCTTCTTTTCCATGTTACTTTTATAATTTTTCTGATTTGAGGGGTACGGCTGCAATTTTTCTACCTCTTCACTTAAAATGTTTCCTCTTACATTCCCATTTATCTTAACATTTATATCAAAGGTTTTAGATCTAAGGAAATTCCTGCAATTTTTCCAAATCATATCCCTTGTTCCAAGGGATTCGGTTGAGGGAACAGCTAGGTATTCCATCAAAGGGCGGTGGCGGCGCACAGGTGGAGGGCCTTAACGGTGGGGCACTGCTGCGGCAAGGCGGTGGCTGCTTGCTATCGTCGCGCGAGTGGCTGGCCGGGTTGACCATGTTGGGGAGGGGCAGCGTTGCCGGTACACACTGAAGCAGGGGCGGCGGGTTGAGCGGTCGAGAACACCAAGGTGGCGGCGGTAGGGTTGGTCCAGCGGCGGCGGCGAAGGAGTAGAGAGGTGGCGCGGGGGAACGGATAGCGAAGGTGGCGGTAGGGAAGGGAGTATGAGTGACAGGCGTTGGGGGTCAGGCGAGAGGGAAACTGGGCGGGGCGCAAGACGGCGATGGGTGGTGGGTGTGGGTCGAACAGGGTATTGGGGCGATGGGAAAGAGGCAGGAGGGGGAGAGGTAGGCTAAGGGCGGCGAAGGGAGAAGAGAGGAACAGGAAGGTTGGCGGGGTTGGGAGTGTCGCGATGGGCCTGGGAGTGGTGGGGAAGGTTGACGGGACTGGGGCCGCTGGGGGCGAGGGGGAGACAGCGGGTACGAGGGTCTGCGCGGAAAGGACTGGCGATGGCACCGAAGGAAGGTGGAGGGGGTTCGTGTAAGGCGTTGTCGCGAGGGCAGCGGGTGGCGGTGGCGGCGTCAATGGGGCTGGGACAGGGGTTGCAGGTGCAGCGGGAGGGGGCGTTGGGGCTGGGAGGGATGTCGGAGTGGTAGATATGGGTTGCGGGAGAGGCGGTGGTGTCAGAGGGGAACTACAGGGCGGGGAAGGTAGGGGGGTTACATGGGATGGCCGGGGTCGTACCGGGACAGTCGAAGGGGGTAACGTCATTGATTTTAGTAGCGGAATCTGATCTGGGAGGTGCTGGACAGCAACCGAATCGTCCTTGAAGGCGAGTTTTTCTTCGTCGATATCGGTTTCGGTGATTGATGTCGTTGGAGCCTTCGATTTGGCTGCGCACATAGCCTTGAAATTAACTATCATTTCTCGACATTTGGACTCGAATTCTTGACATTTGGACCGGAAATCTCGCATTGCGTCCATCTCCTTGTTGTAAGCTTCTTCGGTTCGTCATTTCCGCTCCGACGAATGATGGTATTTCGTCGCATGTCGGCGCGAATATCTGGACGGATCGTCAGATCGTGAGGACAATCTTTAGGCCATGCTCTGATACCAATTGATGCAGAAAGGGTTTCGGCGTGATGGTGAAAAATAATTTTGATGGTGGATTTTCGGTGGAGAAGAAGTTAGAGGGGAGAAGAGGAGAAGGTGCGCCTGTTGCGCGAGACTTGGGGAGGAAGAAAACGTGAAGACCACGTGGGAGGGAGAAAGAAGACGAGAGAGGGGAATAGAGAATAAATCTCAATTTTTCATGATTACTGCACTGTCTAAAACAATAGACCATCATCCCTTTATATAGGAGGGATGAGATTACAAAAATAGAAAAATAACTAATTATCCTAAATTGACTCTAACCGTCTAACCGACTAATTTGAAATTCAAATCTCTAACTAATTGAGATCACAGGTGATCCCATTTATTTAATTAAAAATACGACGACTCAAATAAACGTAAATAAAATTAACATATAAAATTAAATAAATATGCAGCCCTATATTTCTGTTCCACGTTGCATCAACTCGCCTGTTGCGCGAGACTAGGGGAGGAAGAAAACGTGAAGACCACGTGGGAGGGAGAAAGGAGACGAGAGAGGGGAATAGAGAATAAATCTCAATTTTTCATAATCATTGCACTGTCTAAAACAATGGACCATCATCCCTTTATATAGGAGGGATGAGATTACAAAAATAGAAACACAACTAATTATCTTAAATTGACTCTAACCGACTAACCGACTAATTTGAAATTCAAATTTCTAACTAATCGAGATCACAGGCGATCCCGTTTATTTTAATTAAAATTACGACAACTCAAAATAACGTAAATAAAATTAACGGGTAAAATTAAATAAATATGCGGCCCTATATTTATGTTCCGCGCTGCATCAACTCTCCACTGCTTTTAAAAAATTCGTCTCCCGACGAATTGCTGGATCTTTGACGCTTGCCGATTTGATGTCATCTTTCTTATTCGCCTCGTGGAAGAATAGATGTGGAGCAATCAGTGGAACCCAGATGGCATCGGTGCAGTGGCCGGAATCGTCAACCTCATGTTGGAAGAACATGTGTGGCGCAAATGGAGGCGTCTTCATGAACTTTGTCTCCTCACGGTGATGATTGAAAAATTGATGAGGCATGAACAACAAGGCCTTTGGAGAGTCCATAGCAAAACAATAGCACAAGGAGAGTAGATGAGGAGAGGTGTCTAATGAATGAAGCCATGGGGCCTTTAAATAGGTGAAACCCATAGTCCTAGTCCTAATAGGATAAGGAGACCTTCCAGATTTCCACTTTTCAGCACTTTTTTTAAAATATTTCGGCAGCAAGGGGGTTGGTTGCAATTTTCGTGCCCCTTCAGTGGAGTTGAATTTATAGCATAATTCCTCCAAATAAACCTTTTGATAAAAACTTATGGGAGGAGGGGTCTCCCTGCAAATCTCCCAAGATAACCTCCTATCCCTAACTTTAAGGGATCCGATTCCTTTTGGAGGGGTGACCGTTGTTAGGGCTTCCCTCTTCATCAAGCGGCGTCGGCGGCGGCGACTTGGATTCCAGGGGTGGCACCGAGTTCGTCTGTAGCCGTGGCAGGTGGCAGATGCGGGGTCGCAAGGGAGGTGTGGGCGGCTCGGATATAGGAAGGCAGCGCGGCGAGGAGGGGCGTATACGGGGAAGGGTTGGCGACGAGGGGCAGCGGGGAGACGTCGGTTGGCGCGCAGGAGGGGGCGAGTCTGTGATGGAGCTTGGGCGATGGAGGGTGGCAGAAGAGGGGAAGGTGGAAGTGCGAGGCGGGGCGTGCAGTGGGGGGGGGGGTGTCCGTGTGCAGGGAGAGGCGACGAGAGAGGGTGGCGGAGGGAAAGGGCTCGACGAGGGCAAAGGTGGAGGGTGTGAAGAGGTAGGGTTTGGGGAAAAGAGAGGCGCGGCGGGGAAGGATAAGGGGTTGGGGTCGCAGGAGGAAGGGGGGGTGGGGCGGAGCCGTCGGAAAAGAAAACGAGAGGGAGGGAGTGGCGTTGTCAAAGTCGGGCGGGGAGGAGAAGGGGTAACCGGCGTTTTGGGGTTTTGTTCCGCAGAAGTCGCGGGGGTAGGGGAGGCGGGCGCAGGTGGGGCTGAGGGTAGCGACTGTGGTGGGGTAGAGGGTTTCGCCGGGGATGCTTGGATGGCGAGGAGGGCCGTTGGCGAGGTAGTGGAGGCGGCGGCGGGAGGCGGTAAAGGGGTGGAAGGTGGGGTTGCGGGCGCGCCAGGAAGGGGTGTTGGGGCTGTGGTGGGCTCCGCAGAAGGTGCGAGGAGGATCGGCGGTGGTGTCAGCGGGAGAACTACAGGGCGGGGAAGGTAGGGGGTTACCTGGGATGGCTGGGGTCGTACCGGGACGGTCGAAGGGGGTGACGTCATTGATATTAGTAGCGCAATCTGATCTGGGAGGTGCTGGACAGCAGCCGAATCGTCCTTGAAGGCGAGTTTTTCTTCGTCGATATCGGTTTCGGTGATTGGTGTGGTTGGAGCCTTCGATTTGACGGCGCACATAGCCTTGAAATTAGCTATCATTTCTCGACATTTGGACTCGAATTCTTGACATTTGGACCGGAAATCTCGCATTGCGTCCATCTCCTTGTTGTAAGCTTCTTCGGCTCGTTGTTTCCGCTCCGACGAATGATGGTGTTTCGTCGCATGTCGGCGCGAATATCTGGACGGATCGTCAGATCGTGAGGACGATCTGTAGGCCATGCTCTGATACCAATTGATGCAGGCCGCTTCAGATCGGCCACCATCGCTGATATCGCCCCCAACAACAGTTCCAGCCCCGCTACAACCCGACCTTGTCAGCCCCGCACCCTCGGGCCCCCTTCTCGCAGTACCTGCGGCCCCAGCCATGCTCCCAGCCCCGCCGACGCCTTCCCCACCCACTGCCGAAGCCTTTCACAGACTGAGCTGTATTACTGTTCCTTCATCTACTGGCAATCAGACCGCCTCAGCTATGGCATCATCTCGAGGTCGTGGGGGTCATCATCAGTTTCGTGGTCGTGGATCTCGAGGCAGAGGGAGTCGTGTTCAGCAACCATGCACTTTCTGCCATCGTTCTAGACATACCGAGGACACATGCTATTCCAAACATGGATTTCCTGCTTCTGCACGAGTAGCTGAACAGATTGAACCTCCATCTGCTTCTTCTTTGGATCAGCGATTTAATGATCTTGTAGCTCGTCTGAGGGGTATTATCCCTCCATCCGGTCCTGTTACATCAACGCCAGCCTCTGAGAGTCATTCTAATGTTGCTGCTTCTGCATCCACCAGTACCTCAAGTAGTACTTATGCATTCACTAGCAGTAGTGGATCTGATACTTTAGAGTGGATTACAGACTCTGGTGCCACACATCATCTGTGTGGTGATCAAGGTCTACTTACATCCTACCGACTGGTTCCTCCAGGACGCACTGTGGTTATTGCTAATGGGACGCACTCCTCGATTACTGATCAGGGGGAGATTAGCCTGATACCATCTAAGCACCTCAAGAATGTGCTGCACGCACCTGATTTTTCTATGAATTTGTTATCCATTAGCCAACTTACAAAGGATTTACATTGTCGAGCAATTTTTTATCCATCTCTCTCATTTTTCAGGACATCCTTACGGGCAACGTGATTGGACGTGTCTATAAGCAGGGTGGACTATATCGCCTCAGTCGAACTCCATATGCCGGAATCTCCTCTCTTCCTGTTGAACCTGTCTCTCCATTCATGTGGCACCTGCGCTTCGGCCATCTACCGCTTCAGAAATTGTGTCGTGTTTTACCCCAGGTTTCGCCTCACACGTCCATTCAATGTGAGGCTTGCTAGTTGGGAAAGCATCAACGGTCTACCTTTCCCAGTCGTCAGAGTCAGAGAAGTAGCTCTAAGTTTGAGTTGTTTCATGTTGACATTTGGGGTCCCAGTCGTGTTCCTGATCATTAGGGACGCAGGTTTTATATTGTCATTGTAGATGATATTTCTCGTCTATCTTGGGTCTTTTTATTAAAGAATAAATCTGAAGCTGGGAATAATATCATAAATTTCGTAAATGAAGTTCGTAATGTCTTTTTTGCGTATGTGAAAATTGTGAGAAGTGATAATGCCTTGGAATTTCGTACTCATACTCAAATTATTTTCAACACAAGGAATTATCCACCAAACATCATGTGCCTATACTTCTCATCAAAATGGAGTTGCAGAAAGGAAACATCGTCATTTGCTTGATGTCACCAGGACGTTTCTCATATACAGAGTCATGCTCCTCATTCTTTCTGGGACGATGCTATCCTAACGGCATGTTATCTCATTAATCGCATGTCGTCGTCTGTCTTAGGTGAGAAGATTCATTTCTCCTTGGTTTTTCCTGAAAAAGAATTGTTCTCACTTACCCCACGTGTGTTTGGCTCGATTGCCTTTGTCCACCAGTTGTCTCCAGGTATTGACAAGCTCTCTCCTAGGGATGTCAAGTGTGTTTTCGTCGGGCACTCCAGGACATAAAAAGGCTACAGGTGTTATGATCAATTGCGCGGAAATACCTTGTTAGTGCCGATGTCACATTTTTGAGTCTGTTATGTACTTCTCTCCTACAGGTGATCGGTTAGTATCCTCAGACACTGATGGCCATATACATGCCACCACCACCTCACCTACACCTGCACTCCACCACTACCTACATCACCTGCACCTCATGTTACAGTTCATGTTCCCTATTGCCCCTCCACTATACTCGTCGGCCTGCTTCTACTCATGGTCACTGCTCATCATCTTGCTCGCCTGAGGAATGTTCTGAGAATATAATTTCTAATGATTGATCTAATGATTCACCTGAGCAGGCTGTGTTACAGAGGACAGATGAGGATGCAAGTGATTTGGATCTACTTATTACGCTTCGGAAACAGAAGCGTAGCTGCATGTCATATCCTATAGCATCCACGGTTTCTTTTGATCGTCTATCTGGTGAATTCAGGAGTTTTGCTATTGCTCTATCTGCCGTGGATATTCCACGGAATTACCAAGATGCATTGAAGGACAGTCGATGGCGTTTAGCTATGGAAGAAGAGATGGCTGCTCTTCAGTCAAGATGTACCTGGAGCATTGTCCCTGCACCTACCGGTGTGTCTACAGTGAGTTGTAAGTAGGTCCTCACAGTCAAGTAGCCAGAAGCAATGGCATGAATTGACAGATACAAGGTACGCCTGGTTGCCCGTGGGTTTACACAGACATATGGGGATGGATTATCTTGATACATTCTCGTCGGTTGCTCGCCATTTCACCTTACGGATCCTTCTTTCTGTTGCGGTTATTCGTGATCATGGAATGGCCGTATCGATATCGATATCATTTTGGTCCGCCCGGAAATGGATATATCGGGATATATCGACGATATATCGACGATATCGGTGGAAATGTCGAAAATGGCGCAAAAAAAGCCAAATTTTTTCGGCATTTTTCAGAAATTAAGGTTATCCAAGATATTAAAACAACAAATGACGTACAAATACACACTTATATCACACATATCGGTCCATTTATAGACCATATATCGCACATATCGGTACCGCGCATATCGGTCATATCGAACATATCGATATTAGTATTGATTCTTGACTTATAAATATTGGAAATGGATTTCATTCAAGTTCTTATAACATGAAATAATACAAATATACACTAGAAAATACATATAGATCATTTATGAGGTCTATGATCCTTCTAGTACACATATCGGTCATATCGAACATATCGCTGGTATTGTTAGTTGTTGACATACTATATATATTGAAAATGGAGTTATCCAAGTACTTGATCACTAAATAATTTACAAATGTACTCTTACTCTCTTAGATAACACATATCGATCATCTATGAACCTTATATCTGCAATATATCGATACGGTTGTATTGTTAGTTGTTGACCTATATATATATATATATATATTGAAAATGGAGTTTATCCAAGTTCTTATATCACTAAAATAACTTATAAATATACTCTTAGATCACACATATCGATCAACTATAAAGCTTATATTGCATATATCGATAATTTCGAACATATCGATATTAATGTTGATTCGTGACTTATAGATTTTTTGAAGAATTGACTTATAGATATTGGAAATGGATTTCATTCAAGTTTTACAACATGAATAACTTGTAAATATACACCAAGTTGAAGAACCATCATATGCACCCTCTGTCGCACCATACCCTACCAGTACGGTTGGCCCCCCCTTGCGGCGGTGCGGGGGCAACGCCCTCGAACCAGAACAAAGTATATAAATCATAGATTGTTTTAATACTAGGTGTAGCTAGATAGGTAGTGGAATCAAGCTTGCATGAATAATAACATTCATAGGGATATCGACGAAATATCGGCGATATTGGTCGATATCTTGTATTTTTGTACTGAACCATTCATTTCTGACCGATATGAGCTGATACGGCAATATATCGCCGATATATCGGCGATATATCGCCGATATCCCTGTAAAAAGATATACACTCCGATTTCGATACCCCCAACCTCTTGATACCGATATATCGCCGATATATCGCCGATACGGCCTTCCATGTTCGTGATTGGCAATTGTTTCAGTTAGATGTTAAGAATGCATTTTTATATGGTGATTTGCAGGTGGACTACATACAACAACCATCTGGTTTTGCTGTTGAGGGGGAGTATTCTAAGGTGTGTAGACTTCATAAGGCCATCTATGGCCTTAAGCAGAACCCTAGAGCTTGGTTCCAGAAGCTCTCAGACTTGTTTGAAAAACAGGGATATAAACGTTCCAATGCAGATCATTCCTTGTTTATACAGAAAACATCCAGAGGTATTATTGCAATTATGGTGTATGTAGATGATATCCTGGTTACAGGTGACGCTGTACAAGGAATTCAGAGGGCGAAAGAAATGCTGGGTCGTGAATTTGTCACCAGGGATCTTGGAGTCCTTAGATATTTTCTGGGACTGGAGTTCGCCAGAAATCAACATGGACTTGTGATGACCCAGAGGAAATATGTCATTGACTTGCTGAGTGAAACAGGAATGCTTTTGGATGCCGACCGGCCACTACACCTATGGATCCAAGCATGAAGCTATATGATATGTACACTGATGAGGTGGATAGGAGAAGATACAGAGAACTAGTGGGAAAACTTCTTTATGTTACCATTACCATACCCGATATTTCTTTTGTTGTTAGTCGGGTGAGCCAGTTCATGAAGCAACCACGTCAGGTACATATGGATGCTATACATATGATACTCAGGCATCTTAAATCATCTCCAGGTGCAGGTCTATTGTTCAAGAAAGACAAAGAGATTGATATCTCAGCGTGCGTAGATGCAGACTACGCAGGATGTCCCAAGGATAGGAAGTCCACCATTGTTGTTGTATATGTTGGAAACTCTCTTGTCTCATGGAGAAGCAAGAAGCAAACTGTTGTAGCCAAATCCAATGCTGAGTCTGAATATAGGGTTATGGCCCAGGTTAGTACAGAAATGATGTGGGTGAAAGCATGTTCTTACAGATCTATATGTAGAAGTCCCACTACCTATGGCTCTGGAATGTGACAATCAAGCTGCTATATTTATTGCCAATAATCCAGCATTTCATGATTGAACCAAGCACACTGAGGTTGATTGTCACTATATACGAAATATGATTCAGAAGAGTTTTATTTCTACATCTCATGTTAGCTCAGGGGACAAACTGCAGATATCTTTACCAAGGGCGTTACTTAGAGGGTCATTCCAGAAGTGCTCGTCCAAGCTAAGCATGATCGATATCTATATGCTCCATCTTGAGGGGGAGTGTAGAGATATAATTTATGATATGTGTACTGATTCATATTTTCTATATTCTTATGGACTCTTGATGTAATTTACCCATATGCTACTCCCCTATATAAAAGAGCCTAGGGTTTATGGAATAAACAACTCTTTTGATTTTCCCAACAATAAGGTTGACAAAAGGTGAGTAAAAATTGAATTGGAAAGGGTTCTTCTGAAGAAGAAGGAGAAAGAGAAAACAATAGTCAATCCTTGAGGACAGCTTATGTTCCAGTGTACTAAAGTGTACCAAGTTAGGAGATAGGTGATTGATGGGCTATATCAAAGGTAACTTTCACTCCAACAGAGAATTAAGGTTTACTCTGGAAAGAAAAGGACTGGAGAGTTAAAAGTTGGTCTATCAAATGGTGATATCAGAGGAGGGATGGAAGGAATCAGGCATGTAATATACTTCAAGAGAAGACTAGAAAAAAGATATGGAGCAACAAGTCAAGGAAAGATGGGCTGAAACTGGGTAGCATCTTTGAGAATGTACTTTGGGTCTATGATCCTGAAGGACTTGGGCTGGCATGATTACATTATTATGGTCCTCCTTTTGCTTTCTTCAAGGCCATTATGACAATAACTTGTGGACTTTTTTGCTTGCTCCAAGTCCATTATGGCCATAGCTTTTGGATCTTCTTTTGCTTTCTTCAAAGCCATATTTGCCATAGCATAGTTAAAACTTTTCTTCATGGCATTCCGCCACACTCTTGATGTAAGGGTATATGCCTCAATTATCCGAGCTATCATGTACATATCTTTTGATTTTAATAAAGGGGGTTACCCGAGCCTCACAATGTTATATTTATGAGAAAAAAACTGCAGCTGACCAACCCGAAAGGAGAGGAAGTATAATTTAAAAATCACCAAAAGTTAATAAGAATCTAGGAAATTTTTGAAAGCGGAGGAAGTAGAAAATCCAAAGTACAATTGGCGAAGAAAAAACAGATGCATTAATTTGCATTGTTTAAAGTCCCTTTAATCATATAGCTAGGTTGTTACTTTAACACCAACATCCAAAATAGATGAATCTAACCAAGCCCACATCATTTTATAAAATAAAATCATGTATATGGAATAAGTAATTACAATGGGGGAAAAAGAAAGTATCCTTGCTCAAGTAATAAGCCTATCCACGGCCAGCAAGAAATTCATCTTAAATGCTGAATTCACCGTAGTACCATACCAAGGATTAACGGTGATTTCCTCACACGTAAAAGAGAAATAAAACATAGGTCATAAATATCAAAGATATTGCACTAGGACACATCAAGAATGATTAATATACAATTTAGATACTTACATTACCAACAAATATGGAACGGGAATCCACCTCCTCCTTGCTTGCCTGACCAGCAGCTGCATTACCTGGATCTGCATAACAAATGAATAACATCAGTGAGATCATTTTCTTCGTCATCTTGCTGTAAATCACTAGTTCCTTCCAAAAGGCAAAGTTTTGTCATGTAACACAGAAAATGAACTCTTCACCAGAACATTTTGAAAAGAGATGTTCAATCAAGCTATAAGAAAATACTGAATTTACCCTGATATGTCCATCTACAGACAGGCGAAGAAATGTACATTCTACCTTTATTGATTGTACCAGAAACTGCATTAATGGGTTAGACATGTTCACACAGTGTACGACATACTGGTTTAATAGCAATTGGAACGTATTTACAGGAAGTACTCCCTTCAAAGCTGCTTAAGACCCAACCACCTCACACATTGCAACCATCCATTCACAAGACTACAGATGATATGCAAGTATTGTAATCATGAATAGCATCTATATGATTATGACATCAAAGAATGCCTTAAAAAGAATATAGTTGAGTGCAAATCATGATTGTGAAATCTTATTCAGCACCAGCCATCAGGTGTACAGGAGAGTCGTTCTCTGAACCTAGAGGACAATAAAGTCAGCTGTGAAGTGATTGCCACTGGGAGAGGAAAGCAAAAAATGGCTTCTTTAGTTCATCGCGCATAACTTGCAACTAGCCCATTAACATGCAGCGCATAGAGTTGCAAATATGCCTACCCTCAGATCAACAATATGGGCAAAACTTTCTCTCACTTTAGGTAGGGTCAGCTGCATGTATTCTTGCTCAAATCCATATTGAAAGATCCAACTATTTTTTACTCTGGCTGCCAGCTAATGCAACCCCCTATTCTTTTGGGAGTTCCACACACTGCACTACCACCAGACAACGTATCGACAATATGGGACTGAAACATAAATTTTCTTGATGGCAACTTTTTGCAAAGCAGAGTCTAATAGATGAAAGATGGAAGAACCGCTTTGTATTTTAAAATATCTGCAATTGCCCAAAGGGAGCTGGCATTGCACGTGAAATTTAGGATGAGAAAAGAGAATAAGGAAATCGTGATGACATTTGTGGGTCTAAGAAGAATGGGGATAGGGACATGGAATTTTACAATAAAATAAGAAGGGGAAAGGTAATCGGCAGCAACTCCAATTTTCATTCCATGAAACGTGTTGGAGTATAAGTTGTATGCGCCTATCATGTTGTAGCAGGGTAAATGGATTCTGGAGGAGATCCATTTACCCCATCCAGTGTTTAGTCCCACATCGTCTAACGGTGGGACTTGGAGGCTCTGGAGAGGCTATATAAAGAGCCCCAGACCTCCTGTACTCATTGAGAAAGTGCAATGCATATTACGCCCCTTTGAGGGCTTCTCCCGTGGTTTCATCCCGCTCCTCACGGAGTAGGGTTCCACGTAAAAATCCCGCTTGTTCTTTTCTTTATTTATCTTTTCCATGTTTACGCTTCCGCTTCCGATTTTCTAACATGGTATCAGAGCGGGTCGATTTTGAGGAATCATGTTCATTTTTTTTAAGTTTCGATTATTCGTGGATTTGTTCGTGGAAAATGTTCTTTCTCGATTTAAATATAGGGTTTTCATTATGAAACCCTAGTTCTTGGTGTTGCTTCTCTCGGTTCGGCGGCAGGAAGCCTTCTCCAGTATCTGTTATTCCTGCTCGTGCACAGGGGGTTCGAGCATCAGGCCTCCACATAAGGCCTCCATCTTCCCAAAGGCGACATCTCGCCCAGTAGCAGGAGGCACGCTCTCCAGATCTGCGGCGCACCATTGTGTGCCGCTCCCAGCGGTGGCTTCCCTGCAGGCGGCAGCCTCCATGTTCCTCCT
This sequence comes from Ottelia alismoides, assembly GCA_037367405.1. Lineage (NCBI taxonomy): Eukaryota > Viridiplantae > Streptophyta > Magnoliopsida > Alismatales > Hydrocharitaceae > Ottelia > Ottelia alismoides. Next base: position 592,439 of record JAZKJV010009197.1, read on the forward strand.
TGCGCAGACGGTCCTCAGGCTCGTACTTGGGCAACCTCCACCAGGCAACCTCCAGATCTCTACAGACGAGCCCTTGTCCTATCCCTCCAGCCTCCTCTCCTCTCCTCCTTCGCGCAGCTCCAAGGCCGCGATCTCTCGCAGGCGGAGTCCTCCCCACAACTCCTCTTCGCGCCTGCCAGGCGAAGGTGCCCCCCCAGGCACAGGCGCGCGACGCGCCCTCTTCCCGAAGCCCGACGCGTCCAGCCCCTTCCATCTCAGGTGGCGGCCTCCCGCGAGGGGACCCCCATCGCTATTCTCGGCGGCGCAGCGCGCGACCTCCAGGCCCATCCCCAATCGCCTCCTCCTCTCGCGTGCGGCGCCCTCCGGCAGATCCCCTCTCTCCTCTACGGTGGTGCGCAAGACGAAGACCCAGCCCACAGTGGGGGCGGCTGTCGTGATACGGGGTTTTCCCTCGTGGAAACCCTATGGTTTAGCAATAGATAAGGGGCCCGATAGCCCTCTCCTATTAAAATTAAAAAAAATGTAAGGTTCCTGTATGGGCCCATGAGCCCAGCCGTGATAAGTTCCAAAAAAAAGGGGGGGAGTTCTTTTGCAGCCCGATTGGGCCTTGTTTAAAAAAAAGGGAGGGGGGAGAGAGAGTTGGGCCCAAATGGGCCGGTGAATTGTAAAAAAAAAAAAGAGGGGCGTACATCTCAAAAAAAAAGCCGTACGTAAATATTTTTTGCAAAAAAAAATGAAAGAAAAGCCGTAAAAAAAGTTTACGGCTCTAAAAAAAGTGTTTTAAAAAAAAAGAACGGCTTAAAAAATTGAAAATGAAAAGCCGCAAGTATGTTTTGTTTACACCCTATTTATCTTGTCTTCTCCCAACTTGGTCAATGTCATGTTTTCCGATCATTATGGGAGAAAGGGGGAGTATATATGTAGAGTCACAGGTCTTGTGTTCCAGATGCGGATTCAGATTTCCAGACCGATCAGATTTCAGACTCTACGGTTCAGATCCAGTTTCAGACTCGACGATTGTCTTCCGAGTCTCCAGTTTCAGACACGCACGGGTGTGCGGTCATTGTCAGATGAGCATATATTGCCATCAGTTGTTCTAGGTCCCCATCATTCTTGTTGTTGTCAGGCCAGAGTTTTCATGTGAGCCATAGGGACTCCAGAGCAGAGGACCATTCCCTTGAGGGCAAGGGTTTTCATGTGGTATCATAGGTACACCAGAGCAGTGCACCATTCTCTGAGCCAGATGGGAGAGACCCAGTTCTCCGACGAGGAGACTTCAGGCGCAAGTTCAGACTCGATGGTCAGGTTCCGAGTCTTCAGTTGACTCACACTCCAGCCCGTTCGTCCTCCTCACCTGCACGGCATGAGAAGCAACGTCCTCGACTGCAGCATGTGCGCGTTGGGTTGATATTGTCCGTAGTGTCTTGTAGCGTTGAGTTGAGTTTCTGTCTGTTTGTCCAAGCTGAGCATTGCATGCTCCAGCTTGAGGGGGAGTGTTGGAGTATAAGTTGTATGCGCCTATCATGTTGTAGCAGGGTAAATGGATCCTGGAGGAGATCCATTTACCCCATCCAGTGTTTAGTCCCACATCGTCTAACGGTGGGACTTGGAGGCTCTGGAGAGGCTATATAAAGAGCCCCAGACCTCCTGTACTCATTGAGAAAGTGCAATGCATATTACGCCCCTTTGAGGGCTTCTCCCGTGGTTTCATCCCGCTCCTCACGGAGTAGGGTTCCACGTAAAAATCCCGCTTGTTCTTTTCTTTATTTATCTTTTCCATGTTTACGCTTCCGCTTCCGATTTTCTAACAAAACGTCTGCAATTGCCAAGGGAGCCGGCATTGCACATGAGATTTGGGATGAGAAAATTCGATAAAGATATCATGATGATGTGTGGGTCTACGAAAAATGGGGATAGGGAGCTAGGATTTTACAATAAAATAAGAAAGGAGAAGGTAATAGGAAGCAACTCCAATTCCATTCCATAATCCTCGCCACTCTCAATAATAAAAACAAAACAAAATCCAAACAAATTATCATGCCAACCTAAGGGATAAAAACCAAAACTAAAAAAAACTCTAAATTTACCCCAAAACATAATGGATAAAATGTTTAACCTACATAAAAAAATATTCACTAAATTCAAATTGTAATTAATTCTTCAGAATTAAAGAGCAAATTCTCTGCTTTGTAAACTCCTCTCCCAAAGAGTTGCCTTTTCGTCCATTATAATTACACAGATGCTGCAAAAATGGTAAAAGCTAGCCTATGTCGGTGGAATTCAAAAAAATCAAGGGTTTGGTTGCAATCGTTGAAAACTCAAAACCTTCCGGGTAATTCAAAAGTGGACTTGCATGAAAACCTTCAAACTACGGACTCTTGTAATGGAACCTCAAAATTATTGAATAATATTGAAATTTCGGCTAGTGGGTACCTATTTGGAGTTCCAGATACATTTCAGAAATCTCATGAGAATTTTTTTTGACGAAAATGAGGGTGGCGCCTCCACTTGGGACCCACCGCAGTGAGCGCTTACACACACACATATAAAGAGAAAAAAAATACAACTGAGATTACATCATTTCATGGCTGCCAAGCGATACATAGAGCCCTACAATGACCCAACACATTCTATGTTTGAAAGACCCCCTCCCTCCAAAGATGACCTTGTTCCTAGCGCATCAAATTGACCATATCAATGCAAACGGGTACGCGTAGTCCTCATGGCCCAAACCACAAACCAAACAAATATCCCTCCAAAAATCGGAGCAACCGTCCCGCGCCAGCCATGTAATGTTTGCTCGACTCCAAACCTCAATAGATTCCGGGCAAGAGAAAAATAAGTGATGCGCATCCTCCCTCGTCCCACTGCACATGTCACAGGAGACATCCTCCAACCCCAGCAGCGGCCCCCGACGACCCTTGATAAGTAGCCTCCCAAGTCTGAACATGCAAGACCTTGACCTTGTTAGGCACTTTACACCTCTAGATGAGGCCCGCGTCGACACGAACATCCTCTGGCACCTCCAACCCATCCTCCACCATAAAACGATATGCCTTCGGCATTGTAAACCTCCCATCACTCCAACAAATGGTCTCTTCCCGAAGATGGACACTCACCCTGTAGCAGCTCTGCCTGAAGAGAAAGGAACTCCTCAGACCTCTGCTCTGACAAAGCTGATAAGAACGCTCATGAGAATTATGTGAGCCCGATTAGAGGGATTGAAGGTAACGGCAATTAATGGTGCTGACTGAGATGGTGAGGATAGAGGAGGACAAATATGGTGTAAACAGTGATAGGGTTAGGGTTGTGTGTGCCTTGACCAAATTAGATGCACGGAATAGGTTAATAATATAGGAAGGGGTACAAATGGGTGACGGCACCTACAGATGAAACGTGTCTTAATATTGGTTTGATAACTGACAAAAGTTAAAATGAAGATAGAGCTAATAATTTTGTGTTGGACTAACAAATGTTGCAGATATAACCATGTATATTGTATCTCTCTTAACGCATTAAGGAAGAAAAAGCATTGTTTAAAGTGCTCTAACAAGTGAGTGATAAGTTTCTTATAGCATGATTAAGTTGATGATACCAGAAGAGCAGTGTTCATGAAATCGAATGCACAGTCGCATATGCTCGTGCGGCATGAATACCGAATCGATTATATGAATCGCTGCATTATTCGCCATACTACTCCCGCAGCTTGGTGGCTCAGCCTCCAGCAGTTTCAACTTTCCAATCCTCTCATTTGGGTGCTTACCTCCATAGCATTGCATCTTCTTCATTCACCTATAAGGATATGCAATGCATATGTATACAATTGCAATGCATTATGTCGTTATGCATATGCAATGTTTGCTCATGGATCATTTTAATGAGTATATGCAATGTATCGTCTAAAATTTTAATATATATCAATTGAGGTTTTGCTTTGCAAATTTACATGTATGTGTATTGAAGTTTTGTTATTATGAATCATCAAATATGTAAAATTTTTATGACTATTTTTTTTGTGATTAAATATTTGGTGATTAATGGCATCTACTAAACCATCTAACATGAATGATTTTTCTTAGATTTTCTTTAACTCCACTTTGATACATAAATTTAGTAGTAATATTATTTAAAGATTTTTTTTGAATTAAATATTAGAAAACTGCATAGAACCATATATACCCCGCATATGCCCCTGCATACCACTTATTCAGTATTCAGTGACGTGTCCGAATGCATACGCATACTGCTTTCCTGAACCTTGCTAAAGAGTGACCACAGAAATCTCTTTTATTTATGTTATCGAGTCAGTCTGTAATAAAAGAGACCATAATATTTATATGTACTATCATGCATAAACTCACCTGTATTGTTACTTTTTCTCCCATCGGGATAAAATCTATCAACCTCCCATGTTCCCACCTGCATATAATGGGATATTTTAAGAAATGGACGTCTTTCTTCGTAGTAGGAGAAAGAATCGGAAAGACAATTTTACTATATTTTTACAAGGAACAAGACCTATCACAAGAACTTTTTTTGTGGGATGACAACTCTAAAAAAATAAATTGCCTATATTTTCTTCATCATAGGAGAAATACGATCGGTAGGAGGGCATAAGGTTTGATCATATTCATGGGGATTCCACAAACATTCCATTCTGAAAAAAAAAGAAAGAAAGTTCACTGCAACACATCGTCGTTAATGAAGGATTGGAAGTGAACTCTAACTTGACATTCAAGGAGTGTCCACAAAAATCTTGGCTTGAAATATCAAATGACTAAAGAACAAGGAAAAACCTATAGTAGAGGTCCTAGCATAAATAATCACTTAAAGAGACTACATGAGAACGAGAGAGATCAAATGCATGAGCAATACTTGGAAGGGTTTAGAAATAGTTCATTTGACTTTATTTTTATTCTCTTTAAGAATGTTATCCTTTGGATAATTGTTTGTTTCTCTTCAAGATAGTTGTCTTCTTTAAATCACTTTAAGATATATATCTTAAAGAGGTTTCTTCTTAGAAGTTCATGAGAACTTCCTTTAATATCACTGATATTAATAAACCTCAATATCCAAATCCAATCAATCAAGATGCATTACCTCGTTATGAATGAGTTGGATCTTGAGTCATATAAGAGCAAGAAGGCATAGGCCATTCCTAGACTAAATGTACTCAAGTGGAATTTGAAGTAGAAAATTAGAAATTTAGAATGACTAAGTAATAACAACGAAGCATTTTCCCACAATTAACTAGGGTCGGTTACACGGATTTTTTGCCTCCATTCAGATCTATTTTGGGTCATTCTCGGGCTTAAATCTATATAACTAAAATCCCTTCGGATAGTCTCATTCCAACACTTCTTGAGCCTTCATTATCCGCTCTTAATGACCAAGTAAATCATTAAGAAAATAAATTGAATCAATTGAAAATACAAGAGGAATGAAGAGGACCGTGAATGTTATAAATTACCCTACACCAAGAATTCAAAGAAGGTTTCTACATTAAGAAATGTGGAGGGTAGTGGGAAATTAACCTAAAAGAAATGATGAAGGCACCACTGGTAATTGTAAACGAACTTAAAGACATTTACAAGAAGGTTTGAAATCTGTCTTGACAATCAGAGCACTTGACAACCCAACTGCATGCAAAAAATCTGTAAAAAGACACATTCTAATCTATTGGAAGCCTTCAATTTGCACCAGCAATCCAGAGAAAAGGGACACCAGATTTGCCTTGGAAATCAACCAAACAGTGGCTGAAAAAAATTAAAAAATATATGCACCTAAATTGGTGTTCGATCAGCAAGAGGTAGAGTTGCAATAGAACTTTTGGGTTCTTTTCAATTGGTATGATATTTATATTCACTTCTTATAATTTTAAGATGATTTGTGCATAGGAAATAGATGCATTGCACTAGGCATTTGATCCAAATATGCATATAGATTTCAGTTTAGATTGAGACTTGCATGTTGGTTTTGTGATTTTTTTTCAGACTTATGTATGCTTTGCTCTAATAAGCATAGTGCAAGAGATGTAAGACCTCGTTCACCTTCCTTAGCCTTTGGCTTTGAAATTCAACGATAAGAGCTAGTTTGTAGTAAAAATTCATGTACCAAAGTTTCCATGATGTTTTAAAGGATACATGTTGAAATATACGAAACTTATAGCTATAATTTCTTTTATATATATTGAGTTAAGAGAGAGGGAAACACGTGAAGATGTCTGTCCCAGAATTTTTATTAAAAGGTTAAGAAAGGCACTTACACGACAAGACTCAATGGGAGTATAAGAACGAAGAATTACTCTTTCTACAACCACGCAGCAAAAACTCAACCCTGATCCTCCCTATAACCAAGATCTCTACAACGAACATCATGAACAAGCACCAAACAAGGGATGCCCCATCAAAAACTGCCAGACCATACCACAATGCTCAAACCACCTCAAGATCTCGAGACTCTAGACCACCAACACCCCGAGATACATGAGGTTACCTTCTCATTTGGAAGCTTTCTTCCCTAAGGTTGGGATCAGCCCCATCATTTGTGTTGTGGTCTTTCAAAAAAGGGCTTTCTTATCCAAAGCTTCCTCTTGCGCAACTTGAAGACCGTCCCCATCTTCTCCAGGTTTCTTTGTGCTCACCTGATCATTCTTATTATAGCCTTGAGCAAACTTTTGCTTTCTATTCCTATAGCGCTTCTGCCTTTTGCATGGAACGTTCCCAACGATTGAGTTGTTGTCCGAAAGCTTCCTCTTGAGTAGTTTGAAGAATGTCCCCATCTTCTCTAGGTTTCTTTGTGCTCATCTGATCATTCTTATTATAGCCTTGAGCAGACTTTTGCTTTTTGTTCCTATAGCGCTTCTACCTTTTGCATGGAACATTCCCACGATTAAGCTATTATCTGAATCTCCAAAACAATTGGAACCACTATCACATTGGCAAGCTCGGAGGAGGTTATAACCACAACAGACTTCACCTCATCAACAACACCATATACAAGTGGTACCTTCGCCTCAAGGGACTAGTCTCCCTCAGAAAACAAATCGTGCACCCATCCCACAAGCTCCGCGATACCAACATCCATGGTCGAGGTAGGAATGGACGACGACTCATTAGATCTCCCCGCAACGAGAGGGACGCCAAAAGCCAAAGAGAGACCTCTCTCAAACTCAGAAAGATCCAAAGCGGCGAGACCTAAATGGAGATGCAGGCCCCAACTCGATTCGGTGGAGCCCAAGCCATCCTCAAATGAAGTAGTTGGCAAGAACGGATCCTTAACAAGACATGGTTAGTCCTCAACAAAACTATTTGGATCCAACCCAAGATCCGACCGCACCTGTTGGATTGGATCCTTCCCAAGACCCGAGAAGACAAACTCGAACCGGGTCAAATCCACCCCAAGATTCGAGTACTCTCCTTCCAAAACCTCTTGCGCAACAAAGGCATCATACAAAACCCTAATCTCACACGTCACCTCTGCCACCTTCGAAGATTCACAACCCTCCTACACTGGGGATTCAACCACCGGGATATTCATGATTTCAAATAAATTTTAAGCGATCTCCCCAAAAACCACATTGTGGGATGCGGCCTCCTCTGTGATCTTCGGGAACTCGAAAGAAGCCTCCAACAGCTGATCCCAAGATGCCTTCGCAAACCTTGCGGAATCCAATGGATCCTCTACTGGTCTTTTAGTCGATGCTTCCGCAATCTCCATCACAAACTCTGTTAAGGCAAAAGACCCATGTTTCCGGTCGCTCGACCAACGTCGTCGACCGAACAACCACCTTCTCCGACCGTGCCTCTGTCCCCATCAATGAAGATTAGCACTGGCCTCCACAACACCAACGACATGCGACATAAGCTCCCTAACCACACCAGGTGATAATGGAGGAATTTCCTCCACCAAAAGCTTCCACTCCTTCGCAAATTTGAGCGGTCTCTTCCCTGTGAGTGACACGATGGTCACAGCAGCATCCGTGCTAGGTAACTAACCATCGGAAAAAACATCCACCACATTGCCCAGATCCCTGAGGGCCTGTTTGGTTGCAGGGTTGGGCAGGGTTAGGTTGGGCTGGGTTGGGCTAGGTGAATAGTAAACTGTGAGGAGGAGGTACCCTTGTGAATAGTAACCAGCCCAACCCAACCCTGCCCAACCCTGCAACCAAACAGGCCCTAAGGGCCTCCCTTAGCGAGCCAAGATTTCTGGACAAGAAAGGCACCTACGTGACCCTCATCGTTCAGGGGCAAATACTCACTTTCTCCCCATTAGTGAAACGAGGTCTTTGCTACTTTGGTTTCCCCCTCATCATGTCTTCTCGCAAAAGCATCGGACACTCCGATGGTGAGAGACCACATGTGCAGCAAGTTTGCTCATCAAGAGGAGCGTTATCCTCACAGAAACCCTCTCTCAAGCACCCCTTCACTTACATCAACATCGTCGAAACCAAGTTCATCTCCCAGCAGCATACCACAGAGGAAATCCTCCTTTGTTAGGTTTAAAGAGCCCCCGACGCTACAATTTACCACAGCCGCAAAGGAACAATCCATATCAAACGTGCTCCCAACAAAATCAAAGGCTGTTGTGGAGGATCCTTGTTACGTGATTGCCCCCAGAAAGAAGATCAAATCGATGTGCAATTTAATATCCGATGACCCCAACCGCCACACGCAAAGCACCTCGGTGGGGCAAAACAACCATCATCACGATGACCATGAACCCCACAACAACAACAAAGCCTTTTCACGAGAACAACAAAGATTTATATGTATTTTTATTAAGTATTTTACTCTGAATTAAGAAATAATAATTTGCATAATCAGATTGCTAAGATTTGGTTGCTTACTTTTTTACAACAACAAAGCATTTCCCACATGAAGTAGGGTTAGATAGATGGATTCTTTGCCTCCATTCAAATCTATATTGGGTCATTCTTGGGCTTAGATCCATATAACTAAGATCTCTTTGGATAATTTCATTCCAACATTTCTTGGGCCTTCCTCGCCCTCCCTTACTTGGCTCATCATCCCAAATCCCGCATCTTCTAACTGGTGCATCAATCGATTTCCTTCGCAAATAGTCAAAACATCTTAAGCGAATTTTCTCTCATCTTATCTTCTATCAGAGCTACACCAATTTTCTTTCGGATCGCATCATTCCGAATCCGATCTTTCGTATATGACCACACATCCACCTTACCATTTCCATTTCTGCTATTGTCATTCTCTGCACATGTCTATGGTTCACAGGACAACATTCAAACCATAGAGCGCAGTAATACTCCCATTTGATTTTCAAAGGACGACACATGACTTCATACTCTTTGTTTATTTAAATTGGATTATTATACTCAGGTGATTTATTTAAATACTATCTTACTATAAAAACATAGGATGTGATTTATGTAAAGATTACTATTTATTTATTTTTGTTCAACTGACAGTGTAAGTGGGTTTATTAGCGTAATATATGTACCTACTTATCTTAGTTATTGTTTATTAATATTTGATTAAATGAAAATAAGAACACGGTTTTATTTATTTAATTGAGGAGATTTACTTTGAATAAGAACAGTGTATAGTGAGTTAATTGACAACATCAGAAAATATTCATCTATTGGACAGATTTATATAAATTAGTGTACAACTCAATTTAAAATAGCGGACTGCAAGACATATTTATACAGAAATCTTGTACAATTTAATATTAAAAACGGTTGGCCAGTAAAGGTATAATCAAAATGATTCAACTGTACAAATTTTATAATAGAGTTTCATTTAAATGTTTATTTTATACACTGTTCGATTAGCTTTAAGGATGTATAAGAGTGTCAGTTACAAGATTGTGAAATGTCTAATATCAATATGTTGTTTAAATGAATGTGTCACAGCACATTGCATTTATTTTAAGTTTAGTTTTGCAACTGTATGATGATATACGATATTGCATTTACGGAAAATTGATGCTCGAATTGAAGTTTTTACTCTAAATGTAAGGATCAATTGATGAATGACCATCAGCCCAAAAAACTTTGCGTGGTTGTCAGTAATTCACTGTGTTGTATTTAATGTAACAAAATAATCACTGATATTAAAATGTTAAGCAATGAACTTTAAAAAAAGTGGGAAGAAATTATGTTGGTAAATAAAATGAAACCCAAGGAAGTAATGAACTCCAAGGACCTTGAGATGAAGTGTCAACAGCTAAATTAGACCGCATACGATGAAATATGAAATATACCCCAATGATTGTTATGGGAATGCGGACCAAATAACAATAGGAGGTGCATATTTATAGCCTATGATAATACATGAATGTTGAAATGGAATGACACTTGCCTCCCTTGGTCAAGGGTCTGAGCAGGTTATGATCCGCAAATTAACTTAATACCGAGGATGATATGCAATCTAAGTTTGTTGTAGTTCACTTCCTTATAGTGAATATAAAAATTGTACTAGTTAATAATTGTGAAGATACTAGATCTCATAGTTAATTGATTTCCTCAACTATTATGTCATGCTTGATTATAATTTCGCAACATAGTGTTGTGCGATTTATTGTGTTATGCATTCATGCTTGCATCACCTCATTTTTATATACTAATATTGCTACGAAATTTGCTCATACCTTACAATTTGTGACCAATGCTACTAAGTTGTGTAATTCCTTTCACTTTTGTTATGTTAAGTAATGTAAATGACTTTCACCAATGTGACCTTGATATGTATATGGATATTTTGAAAATGTAATTATTTTCTTATATATATGTATGTATTGTAACTCAGCCATGGCCGGTCCCAAGCCCGAGTAAATGAGGAGGGTTGTGCGTTAGGTAGCTGACAGCCAGCGCAGGAGAGATAAATTCTTAAATAGTGTTCTTAAAGTTCTTCTAAGAACACTATTTATGAATTTGTCTCGAAACCATTCGGATAAATTCCTAAATAGTGTTCTTTTAAGAACACTTTTTAGGAATTTATCTCGAATTCGTTCGGATCTTTTAAACATGGATTTAAGCAAACATACAGATTTCGTTGGGGCGTTCCCTACTTGCGACGCGTTGCATCGCCCGAATGCAATGAAAAATTGGCAAGGGCCGCTACATCGCAGCTTGGATGTAGTTCAAAATTTGCAAGGGTTCTCGCATGAGGAACGCATACGGGTAACTAAGCTAGTTCTGTTGCATCACCGCCCGGATGCAGTCCAAAATTTACAAGGGTTCTCGCATAATGGACGCATATGAGTAAAGAAGTTAGTCCAAAAGAGATTGCAAAGGAAGTTACGGATTGGTAGTTGGAATATCGGTACTTTAACTGGAAAATTGATAGAGATAGTGGATACGATGGAAAGAAGGAAGATTCATATATTATGTCTTCAAGAGACAAAATGGGTTGGAGAGAAAGCAAGGGAGATCGAGAAGACAGGCTTTAAACTTTGGTATTCATGTAAAGATAAGGGCAGAAACAGTGTTGGAGTGGTTGTTCATAAAGATTTGAAGGATTGTGTGGTTGAGGTGCAAAGATTTGGGGATAGGATTATCTTGCTAAAGTAGGTGCTTGAAGAAGAAATTCTGAATATCATCTTAGTTTATGCACCGCAAATTGGTTTAGATGAAAGGACTAAACAAGCTTTTTGGGAGGATCTGGATAAGATTTTACAAGGAATCCCACAAAGAGATATGGTTTGCATAGGTGGAGATGTTAATGGACATGTGGAAAAAGATGTTTCAGGGTATCCAAGTGTGCATGGAGGACATGGTTTTGGGGATAGAAACGAAAGAGGGAAAAGTCATTCTGGATTTTGTAACTGCATATGATCTTTTCATAGCAAACACTCTTTTCAAGAAGAGGTAGGAGCATTTAGTTACTTACAAGAGTGGATCAACTAGAACGCAAATAGATTACTTTGCGTTGAGGAGAAGAGATCGGTTGTGTTGCAAAGATTGTAAAGTAATCCCTAGAGAGAGTTTGACAACCCAACATCGCTTGTTAGTCTTGGATTTGCAAATAAAAGGGTTGGTAAAGAAAAGGAGGGTTCCTAAGATCACTAGAACTAGGTGGTGGAATCTTTCACTGAAGCAATCAAGCTTCAGGGAGAAGGTTTTAGAAGACTTATCTTGGGATTGTAGCGGTAGTGCAAACGAGATGTGGGAGGCAGTAGCATCTTGTATCCGAAAGGTAGCCAAAGAGATGCTAGGCGAGTCAAAAGGAGGAGCTCCGGGTCAAAAGGAGGCTTGGTGGTGGAGTGAAGGGGTGCAAGAGAAGCTAAAAATTAAAAGAGCTTGCTTTAAAGCTATGTCTAAGGATAGAACAGAGGAAACTGTCACAGACTATAAAAAAGCGAAGAAGGAAGCAAAGAAGGCTGTAAGCGAAGCTAAGTCAAAAGCTTATGAAGTTTTGTATAAAAATCTCGACTCTAAGGAGGGCCAGAAGGATATATTCAGGTTGGCCAAAGCAAGAGAAAGAAAGACCAAAGATCTTTCTCAAGTGAGATGCATTAAGGACGAGGAAGGTCACGTACTTGTTACTCAGAAGGATATAGAGACTAGATGGGAGCAGTACTTCCATAAACTTTTCATTGGGGAAGGAAATAGAGAGATCACTTTGGGTAATCTAGCTAGTAGTGAAAGTTACTTGAATCGTACATGCTATAGACGAATACAAAGAAAGGAAGTAGAGGAGGCTTTGAAGGTTATGAGACCTGGGAAAGGTGTAGGACCGGATGACATCCCTGTAGAAGTATGGAAAGTTTTAGGTGAACGTGGTTTGACTTGGCTTACGAATCTATTCAATGTTATTTAGCGAAGCAAGAAAATGCCTGAAGATTGGAGGAGGAGTATCGTGGTGCCTCTTTATAAGAACAAAGGAGACATTCAAAATTGTTCAAATTACAGAGGGATCAAGCTGATGAGCCACACTATGAAAATTTGGGAACGTGTGATCGAAAGAAAGTTGAGGCAAGTTTCCCAAGTAAAAGAAAACCAATTCGGATTCATACCAGGTCGCTCAACTATTGAAGCCATTCATTTGCTGAGGAGAACAATGGAGACTTATAGAGCTAAAAGGAAGAATCTCCATATGATCTTTATTGATTTGGAAGGCTTATGATTCCGTCCCACGAGAGATACTGTGGAGAGTTTTGGAGAAGAGACAAGTACCCGTCCTATACATTAATCTCATAAAGGATATGTATGATAGGGCTTTATCTTGAGTAAGGACCCAGACGGGGAAGACTAACTATTTTGATATCAACATTGGTTTACATCAAGGTTCAGCTTTGAGTCCATTTCTTTCTACTTTGATTATGGACGAGTTGACAAGTCACATTCAGGATGAGTTACCTTGGTGTATGTTATTTAATGATGATATTGTGTTGATTGATGAGACTAGAGATGGAGTAAATGAGAAGCTTGAGGTTTGGAGACATGCATTGGAGACTAAAGGTTTTCATATAAGTAGGGCTAAGACGGAATATATGGAATGCACCTTTGATGGAAGCAATGGTGAAGGAATCGAGGTGAAGATTGGTGACGATAACATTCAGAAGAGAGATTCTTTTAGATATCTGGGATCTATTTTGCAACGTGATGGGGAAATTGATGGAGATGTTACTAGTAGAATAAATGCAGGCTGGCTAAAGTGGAGAGGAGCCTCCGTTGTTCTCTGTGATAAGAAAATTCCTTTAAAAATTAAAGGAAAGTTTTACAAAGCAGCCGTGAAATCTGCTATGCTTTTTTTGAAGTCCAACATTTCGGGGAAGGCACGGCGTGGTGCTCGCCCCAAACTTTTTATTAAGAAAGCGTAGGAACAAAAGAGTGAGAGTTACAGCGGGACAGAAGGAAGGTAGAAAAGAGAGAAGGGATCGAGTAGATCCCACGAAAACCCAAAAACAAACGAGCTACATCAACGACCAGTCAAGGGAAAGCATAGCTGCATGTGCGAGAACATTCTCCTTGTAGAATCTGTCCCCTAAAAAACCTCGAATTACGCCCCAGCCAAATCGCCCAAACGCACGCGAAAAGACCAATGAGTTCCCCGCGCGCCCTATATTTATTTGTCCTCAAAGAGTCCCAGAATGCCACCGAAGTCAAAGTGTTGATCCAAGGAATGCGGGCCTCCACCCAGACGGCAGTAGTGGCTGGGCACAGGAAGAAAAGGTGTTCTAAAGTCTCCCCACCGGCACCGCAAAGAACACATTCCGTCGAAGCAAACCCAGCGAAAAGCCTGGTGCACCGATCACGCGTTAAGATCCTGCCGCGGCGGAACAGCCAAAGGAAAAACGTGACCCTCTCCGGAAGCTTGAAACGCCACAAAAAGCTCAGATCCGTGCACATGAAGTCATGCTGCGACGAAGATTGCTGAGAAATAGTCTTGAACGCCCTCCTCGTGGAGAAGACGCCATCACGCCAAACCCAGTGATCCCGACCACCCGAAGGCCTGGGTGAATCCTTAAGCAGCTCCAGCAGAGCAAGAAGCTCATCGAAACGCTGATCAGAGAGGTTGCTCACGAAGGATGGGAACCACCCATCCCCCGACCAAGAGGAGGCCACTGTCGCCCGAGAATCACACGCCAAGGCACAAAGGCGCGGGATGGTAGCACTGAGAGGGGCAACACCAGCCCAATTGTCCAGCCAGAACATGAAGGAGTTACCATCCCCCAGAGCAGGAGCGAAGAGATTAGAATAGCGCCGACTAACCGATAAAATCCCACGCCAGAAAGGGGTTCGAGAACGGCGATCATCCAAATCCCGCATCATCTCCACCCCAATCGACAGCAAATCGCGCAGAATGGAGGAGAAGAAGCTATTGGAACTCCCCCAAAGTCTATTGATCCACTTGAGAAGTAATGTGTCATTGACATGATCAAGGCGCCGGATGCCGAGACCGCCATCGCACTTCCTCTTAGCAACCTCCGCCCATACCACCAGGTGTGGACCACGCGAGGAGGGACCCCTTCTCCCCCAAAGAAAGCTCCGCATCAAACCCTCAAGACGCTTCCGAACCCCCACCGGCATAATCCAATTTAATAGAAAGTAAATAGGGATAGAAGCAAGAACCGACCTAATGAGTACGAGTCGGCCTCCCCGCGAGAGCATGGATGCGCTCCATCCAGCGAGCCTCCTTTCCTCCTTCTCAACAACCTTGTGCCAATCACGTAGCCTAGATCTCCCCGCCCCCAAGGGCATCCCCAAATAGTCGATCGGAAGAGAGGACGGGGGAGTTCCCAGAATCAGACCACAAGCATCCGTCGAGTCTGCATCCCACGCGAAAGTTATCACCATGGACTTGCTCTGATTAATGTGAAGGCCCGAAAGCTCGCTAAAGATTTCCAAGGTCATCGCCATCCCCCTGACTTCGTCAAGGCCACCCTCGATAAAAATAATAGTGTCGTCCGCATACTGGAGGGTTGGGACGATCCGGTTGCCGCAAGAGAATCCCATGGAAAGGCCACAATCCACCACACGAGCCGCCATCCGGGGAAGCACATCGACTGCAATTACAAAGAGCAGGGGGGCCAAGGGGCAGCCCTGCCGTACGCCCCTTCTAGGCTGAAACCGATCCCCCACTACGCGGTCGTTAATCATAATAGAGAATGAAGCAGTAGAGATGCACCTGCGCATCCAGGAGATCCACAGCATAGGAAACCCGCGAGCCCGTAGAACCATCCAAAGAAAGTTCCAATCTAGCGAGTCGTAGGCTTTAGCAAAATCCACTTTCCAGAGGACCCCGCACTTCCCTGTCCTCAACCAGCTCTCTACCATTTCGGAAGCCAGAGCCGTAACATTAGAAATTTGACGACCACGGATGACCGCTGCCTGAGAGGGCGAGATTAAATCGTCAAGCAACGGCGCGAGCCTACACGCAAAAACCTTTGCCACGATCAAGTACAAGCCGTTGGAAATCGCAATCGGGCGAAAATTCTCAATAGCGCGGGGGGAGGAGATCTTAGGCAAGAGGACGATGATAGCCCTATTCACCTGGTCGAAACCCGTGTTACCTTTGCAAAACTCCAAAATGACCTCCCAGACCTCCTTTCCAACCAACTCCCAGAAGTCCTTGTAGAACGCAATGGGGAAGCCGTCCGGACCCGGCGAAGCCTCACCGTTGAGATCCCATACCGCATTCTTGACCTCCTCCAATGATACCTCCTTAACTAACTCGTCACAGAGAGAGGGCGAGAGCCGAGGAGTGCCCTCCCCCAACCAGAACCAACGTTTAGGAGCACGAACAGATGAGAACTCCCTGAAGTACGCGGCAACCTCCCTCCCCAAAGCTCTCTCACCCACAACCTCCCTGCCGCCAAAGGAAATGGAATGAATATAATTTAAACGTCTCCTGTTACTGGCCACCCTATGGAAGTAGGAGGAATTAGCATCCCCCTCTTTAATCCACTTGATCTTTGCCCGCTGACGCCATTCCGCCACCCTCTTCCTGTCCTCCCTCTCCACTGAAGCCAATGCCCGCACCCTTGAGGATAACTCCTCAGAGCAGAGATCCCTCTCCCTCTCCAAGGCATCCAGAGCAGCCACAATCACCTCCGCATCCTTCCTGACCGACGCTCGCGCCTCCCGCGTCGCCTTTTTGAAAGATGCCAAACTTTTCCGCAGGCGCACTAACTTCTGAGCAAATCTGCCCACAACCGACTGACCACCGCAATCCTCTTTCCAAACCTGAGCCACGAGGTCCCTGAAGTTATCCTCGAGCAACCAACATCTCTCATACCTAAAAAAGCCCGAGGACGAAGATGACAGGTCGGAGACCAAAACAATAGGAGTGTGGTCCGAGAAAGAACGCGAGCGAGAGAGCACATTAGCAAGGGGAAACATCGTCATAAAAGCGTCGGAAGCGATGAACCTGTCAATGCAAGATCTAGAAGAAGAGCTCCTGCAAGTGAAAGAAATGTCCGTAGCACACAAATCCTCCATAGCCAGGGAAGAAATGAAATCCGCAAAGTCAGCCGAACCCGGATCCGCACCCCCCCTATACCGAGGTCTATCAAAAGCACGCAATGTTACATTAAAATCTCCACCGATCAGCCAAGGAGAATCCGGAGAAGATTGACTGATTCTTCGTAACTCGTCCCAAAGTTCTCTCCTCTTAATATGACAACAGGGGCCGTATGCACATGAGAAGATTACAGTGGAAGAATCCTCCTTCGAAGATAAATAAACTGAAATAGAGTGGCAACCCTTCACGGCCGAAATGAGAGAGAAAGCGGACGACTTCCAAGCCACTAATAAGCCACCAGCAAGGCCGATGGCAGGCAAGGCACAAAATTCATCTAGATCCCCCGCGGCAAAAGAGCGCCAAACATCCTCGTCGAAGAGAGCAAGCTTGGTTTCCTGCAGAAGAACCACATCGCATCCCCACTCTTTGAACCTGTTTCCCAGCAACCTCCTCTTATCCACATCCCCCAAACCCCGCACATTCCAAGATAACACCTTCATTTGGAACCATATTTGAAGCCCCTCGAAGCGACAACCCCCGCAGCCTCAGCCACCGCCTCTTTGAAAGTGAGGCAGGTCTGAAGTTCCTTGGACTTTGAACGCGAAGTGCGTCTTCTTCTGTAACGCTTGGAAGATGTCCTTGTTGAATCACCTTCAGATCCAGCAGCGCTGAGATTCCCCGCAGCAACATCGGATGGATCGTCATGTGAGAGTGAGCCCGCGAACATAGAAAAAGATTCCGCTTGAGGTGCCGCGGAGACAATCACCGAAGAGGGAGGAGGCCCGAGGTCCTGAATGGGCGAAGTGAGCACAGATCCGTGATCCAAAATTACCGAGCCCATCTCGAGCTGCTCGGTCGGGTCAAGTTCGACCACCCGACAACTTGATGCGCGGAAGGATCCGAATGAGGGTCCGCCTCCGACACGATGCAACCGAAACCCGGGAGATGAAACCCGAAAGGAGGGACCTGGCGACCCCTTCGAGAAGACGAAATCACCATCGGCACGCGTGCACCTAACCTCCACGTCACCCTTGAAACTGCCAAGGGCGGCAACCATGCATCGATTCCATGCGACAGGATGGGCATCACGTACGAGAACCTCCGAGGGCCTTACGAAAACATCATAGCAAGGCGAGAACCCCGAAGTGAAGCCCTGTTGCGGAAGCTTCCCCTCGAGAATTGAAACGACGCCCTTACCGGCTCCCACACCGGCAACAGGCCGGTCTACCGGGGGGCGGCGGCGTAACCACCGACAACTCGACCCGGCAATAGAACCTTCCTAAATTTAAGTCGCCAAAGAAAATCTGATCCGACGCTCTGTCCAGGAAGGACTTATTGCACTCCATGAGAATCATCGTGGATGAGGGATCGGATCCCGGAGATAAACCGTCGTCAGTGACGGCCAAAACTTCACCCCACCTCCTCAGAGGACGTCGAAGACAATGAACAGACCTCGAGAGGAAAGGAACACCTCGGACCACAGCAACGCAAACCTCCAGTTCCGAACAAGCTCCATCCGCAAAACGCAGATCCCTCCAGGCGATGCCGCCCCACGGACCGGCCCGAAGTAACCGGAGCCGCATATCATTCGATAGACCCCTAACGCAGCACCTCTTCGTTCCTAGGAGGAAGATGTCTCCCAAGAAGTGAATCCCCAAGAGCTCCCTGAGCACGTTCTTCACCGCCTCGACCGACATACAATCCCCCAGGAAGACGCCGACGATCACCCTTCCACCGCAGGAGCTCCAAGCAAAGTGCTCCCCCACCTTCGACGGACCCGCACCGACGTCCTCTGACGACGAGAGAGGGCCCTTAAGCTGAGAGGAAGTGTTCCCCTCCGCAGGCATGCATGCACCTCTGGCAACCACCTGCGCAAAAGATCGTCTTCCATACACTGAAGAACCCACCTCGCCATGCGGGCCCCTCGGCAGCGAAGTAGACCTTCCAAGCGAGAACTGATTCACGTCACCCCTCGATCTAGCACCACAGCCAGCTTGCTTGTGATCCAAACCTCCGCATGCAAAGCAACGTGGTTTTGCAACGCACACCGAAGCTAGATGCCCCCTTACGCCACAGCGCCAGCAAACGCGACCCGGCTTCTTGTGCAAGACAGGCACCCACCTTCCCTCCATTGAGAGTGCGGCCTCCCCTTCTGTCGCAACGAACTGCGGGTTGGCGTTGCGAGAGCCAGTGGTTTTTTCTCCCCCCGTAGCGAAGACGACATCCCGCGAGACGGAGATATCCTTCCCACTTGAGCATCCCGGTTGCCTCCGCCCGACTCCACGTTGAGAGCTCCGGAGCGACGTTGCCATCCTCCCTTTTTCTTCTTCCTGTAATGTGTATTATGAAACTTCAACCTGCTATGCTTTATGGATCTGAATGTTGGTCTGTGAACCATAGACATGTGCAGAGAATGGCTGTAGCAGAAATGAAAATGCTAAGATGGATGTGTGGCCATACACGTAAAGATCGGATTCGAAATGATGCAATCAGAAAGAAAGTTGGTATAGCTCCGATCGAGGATAAGATGTGAGAAAACCACTTAAGATGGTTTGGTCATTTGCAAAGAAGGTCAGCTGATGCACCAGTTAGGAGATGCGAGTGTTGGGATGTTGAGCCGGCTAAGAGAGGGCGAGGACGGCCCAAGAAGTGTTGGAAAGAGACTATACGAAGGGATCTTAGTATTTTGGATATAAGCCCGAGATTGACCCAAGATAGGTCTGAATGGAGGCGAAGAATCCATGTAGCCCACCCTACTTAATTGTGGGAAAAGGCTTTGTTGTTGTTGTTGTTGTATATATGCATGTATTGTGTGTCATGAAATGCTTGTAAAGATTTATTATGTGCAAGTATGGGAAAAATGGCAGTACAAAAAGTATCATATTATATTCATATTTGAATGGCTAAATAGATCTTGGATTAATGGCCAGATAAGTCATGTCACTTTTCCCACAATTTGCACATAATAGAACCTTACAAGCATTGCATGAGAGACATATCTATAAGGAATATTACATTGTTCAAACTGTTGGGAAAATAAGAGAACTTGTCTATTCCATCCGCTCTAGACTCTCTTATATAGGAGAGTAGCCTATGGCTAAATTACATAAAGAGTCCAACATAAAATAAAAATATATGAAAGAGTACATAAGTGAATAATCTATCTCTACACTCCCCATCAAGGTGGAGCATAGATATCAATCATGCTTAGCTTGGATGAACACTTCTGGAAAGGCCCTCGAAGTAACGCCTTGGTAAAAATGTCTGCAGTATGATTCTCTGAGCTAACATGGGATGTAACAATAAACCCCTTCTGAATCATGTCGCGGATGAAGTGACAATCGACCTCAATGTGCTTGGTCCGCTTGTGGAATGTTGGATTATTTGCAATAGATAGAGCCGCCTGATTGTCGCATTCTAGAGCCATAGGAAGAGGAACCTCTATATGTAGATCTGTGAGCACAGCCTTTATCCACATCATTTCAGTACTGACCTGAGCCATAGCCCTATATTCAGATTCTGCACTGGACCTTGCTACAACCGTTTGCTTCTTGCTTCTCCATGAGACTAGAGAATCTCCAACATACACAGCAAACCCAGTTATGGACTTTCTGTCCTTGGGGCACCCTGCGTAGTCTGCATCTGCACAAGCTGATATAGTAACCTTCTTGCCTTCCTTAAACAATAGACCCGCACCTGGAGATGACTTAAGACACCTGAATATCATGTGTATAGCATCCATGTGTGCCTGACAAGGTTGCTCCATAAACTGGCTCACTCGACTTACAGCAAAGGAGATATCGAGCCTGGTAATAGTAACGTAGAGAAGTTTGCCCACCATTTCTCTATATCTTCTCTTATCCACCTCATCAATGTCATCATCATATAGCCTCATACTGGGATCCATAGGTGTAGTTGCAGGTCGGCAACCAAACATTCATGTTTCACTCAACAGGTCAGTGACATATTTCCTTTGGGTCATTACCAACCCATGAGGATTTCTAGCAAATTCCAGCCCCAAAAAATATCTCAGAACCCCAAGGTCCTTGGTAACGAACTCACAGCCCAGCATTTCTTTTGCCCCCTGAATTCCATGTTCATCATCACCTGTAATCAGAATGTCATCTACATACACCATAATAGCAACAATACCTCTAGGTATCTTCTGTACAAACAGAGAATGATCGGCATTTGACCGTCTGTATCCATGTTTTTCGAACAGGTCTGAGAGCTTCTGGAACCAAGCTCTGGGGCTCTTCTTAAGGCCATAGATAGCCTTATGAAGTCTGCACACCGTAGGACTCTCCTCCTCAACAGCAAACCCAGGTGGTGGTTGCATGTAGACTTCCTCCTGTAAATCACCGTATAGAAACGCATTCTTCACATCTAACTGATACAGCGGCCAATCACGAGTAACAACGACAGAGAAGAGAATCCGTAGGGTGGAATGGCGAGCAACTGGTGAGAATGTATCAAGATAATCCACCCCATACGTCTGTGTAAAGCCACGAGCTACAAGGCGAGCTTTGTATCTGTCAATGCTACTATTTGCATTCTGCTTAACCGTAAAGACCCACTTGCAGCTAACTGTAGACACATCAGTAGGTGCAGGGACAAGACTCCAAGTGCCTCTGGACTGAAGAGCTGCTATTTCTTCTTCCATGACCAAGCGCCATCGACTATCCTTCAGAGCATCTTGATAATTCCGTGGAATATCCACTGCTGACAATGCAAAGGCAAAACTCCTGAATTCACCAGTCAGACGATCAAAAGACACAGAATATGCTATAGGATATGACACGCAGCTCCGTTTCTGCTTTCGTAGAGCAATAGGTACATCTAAATCATCTGTCTCCTCAGCGGGCCTCTGCAACACATTCTGCTCAGGAAGATCATCAGATCCATCAATAAAAATATTTTCAGAACATACCTCAGGCGAGCTAGATGATGAGCGGTGACCATGAGCAAAAGCAGGCCTATGAGTATAGTGGAATGGTAGTGGTGAAACAGGTACTGTGACAGGAGGCGAAGGAGATGATAATGGCTCTCGTGGTGGTGGTGGTGACATGTATATGGCCTCGGGCGTGTCAGAGGGAACCAGCTGATCTCTTGTGGACGAGAAGTACATAATGGATTCAAAAAAGGTGACATCAACACTGACGAAATACCTCCGTCGCAATGGATCATAACACTTGTACCCCTTCTGAGTTCTGGAGTACCCGATAAAGATACACTTGACAGCCCTAGGAGAGAGCTTATCAGTCCCAGAAGACAACTTGTGAACAAATGCAACCGAGCCAAACACACGAGGAGTAAGAGAGAACAACTCTTTGTCAGGGAAAATAAGAGAGAATGGAATCTTCTCACCTAAGACAGAGGACGGCATTCGATTAATAAGGTAACATGCCATAAGAACAGCATCACCCCAGAAAGAATGTGGAGCATTACTCTATATAAGAAGCGACCTGGTGACATCGAGTAAATGATGGTGTTTCCTTTCAGCAACCCCATTTTGTTGGGAAGTATAGGCACAGGATGTTTGGTGGATAATCCCTTGAGATGAGAAATAATTGGTTAGGGTATGAGTACAGAATTCCAGGGCATTATCACTTCTCACAATTTTAACAGATGCAGAAAAGACATTATGAACTTCATTGATGAAATTTATGATAATATTTCCCGCTTCAGATTTATTCTTTAACAGAAAAACCCACGACACACGAGAGAAATCATCCACAATAACTATATAAAACATGTGTCTCTGATGATCAGGAATACGACTAGGACCCTAGATATCGACATGAAATAACTCAAACTTGGAGGTACTACTCCGACACTGACGACTGGGAAAAGTAAACCGATGATGTTTTCCCAACTGACAGGCCTCACACTGAATAGACGCATGAGGTGAAACCTGAGGTAACACATGACGCAGCTTCTGAAGTGGAAGATGTCCAAAGCGCATGTGCCACAGTAATGGGGAGATGGACCTAGCAGGTGGAGATGAGGTTCCGGCATAGGGAGTCCTACTGAGACGATAGAGGCCGCCTTGCTCATAGCCACGCCCAATCACGTTGCCCGTAAGGATGTCCTAAAAAACAAGAGAAGATGGATCAAAATTGCTCAGCAATGTAAATCTTTTGTAAGTTGGCTAATGGATAACAAATTCATCGAAAAATCAGGTGCATGTAACACATTCTTGAGATGCATGGATGGAGTCAATCTCATCTCCCCCTGATCAGTAATCGAGGAATGTGTTCCATTAGCAATAACCACTATTCGACCTGGAGGAACATGTCTGTATCCTGTAAGTAGACCTTGATCACCACACAGATGATGTGTGGCACCAGAGTCCATAATCCACTCTAAAGTATATGATCCGTTACTGCTAGTGAATGCATAGGTGCTACCTGATGTGCTGGTGGATGCAGATGCGGCAATGTCAGTGTGGCTCTCAGAAGTAGATGTTGATGTAGCGGGACCAGATGGAGGAATGATGCCCCTAAGACGGGCTACAAGATCATCAAAGCGCCGATCCATTGATGATGCAGATGGGGGCTCAATCTGTTCAGCGACTCGTGCAGAAGCTGGAAAGCCATGCTTAGAGTAGCATGTGTCCTCAGTGTGTCCAGAACGAAGGCAAAAGGTACATGACAGTCGAGTGTGGCCTCCTCTACCGCGAGGTCCATGACCTCGGAACTGATGGTGATGTCCTCGATCTCGATTTGCTGCCATGGATGAGGTTGTTGAATTTGTAGCAAACGATGGAACAGTGATGCGACTCAGCCTATGAAATGCTTCCTCCATAGGAGGAATAGTAGAGTCTGCCAGGATCTGGGAACGTGCAGCCTCGTACTCTGGATCAAGGGCAGCGAGAAAGACGCCTA
Organism: Ottelia alismoides; assembly: GCA_037367405.1. Lineage (NCBI taxonomy): Eukaryota > Viridiplantae > Streptophyta > Magnoliopsida > Alismatales > Hydrocharitaceae > Ottelia > Ottelia alismoides. Next base: position 616,272 of record JAZKJV010009197.1, read on the forward strand.
CCATAGTAGCATTCTGGTAGGTCTTCTATGCTGTCAGGGACATGAAGCTATAGAGCTTCCCAAACATTCCTCGTAGGGATGTGTATAGAGAGTGTAGAGGCCGTCAATTCTGCTTTATAGTAAATATGTCATGCTGGAGTAGCAGAATCTTTGTCTCATTCTTCGCCTGAGAATATGTAGCAGCCAGAATATCCCACATTGCTTTGGTTGTGGGCTGACGGAGAATATCATTGGCAATCTCAATTGCTAGGGCTCCAGATAGCCAAACTTTGGCATATGCATCATCTGCCTCCCATGAGGCATTGACCCCAGTCTTCTCAGCAGGCTCTTCTTCAGTAAGAATGTGTTTCTTACCGGTTGACTCCATCATACTCATGAACTGCATAGCCCACAGTTCATAATTCGAACCATCCATCTTCACAGTCGGCGCTGGACCTCAGAAGGCGCCTATAAATGTGATATCTGTCTTGCTTTCTGACATAGTGATAACGAAAGACTGGGGTAGTAGACTGAAGATATAATCTTCTACACAGACATAAATGGGTTTAGTTGCATGTGTAGACTTCAAGCAACCAAACCCATTACTTTGGAGGCGCGCGCGCTTGACTTATGGTTCTACGTGCACGAGAGTCAAGACTTTTAGAAAGTCACACGTGAGAGGCACCCATGAAGATCACGCGCGCTCAGGGGACAGCACGTTGGGTTACCGCGCAAAGGTGCACGGTATGCGTAGGTCAACCGCTCAGGAGGCGCGCAAGGAGACCTTGCTTTGGGTCACAGCACGCACAGCACCCACCGTGCGCAGACACGGATCTCGCGAGTTTGCGAGATCAAAGGCGAAGGCGTATAGGCGGAGGCGGAGCGCGTGGAGGCGTGCGGAGGCGCACAGGACCGCGCGGAGGCGCACAGGAGCACGCGGAGGTCGAAGACGACGCGCGCTGAGGCATGCGGAGGTGCGCAGAAGCGCGCGGAGGTCGAAGGCGGTCGTGCGCTGAGGCACGCGGAGGCGCGCGGAGATGCGCAGGGGCGTGCGGAGGCGCACGGGCTTGAGGGTAGGACTAGGGTTAGGGTTTGGCTCGAGAACTCCGGTCTAGGACCGTCGCTCTGATACCATGTTGGGAAAATAAGAGAAGTTGTTTATTCCATCCGTCCTAGGCTCTCTTATATAGGAGAGTAGCCTATGGATAAATTACATAAAGAGTCCAACAGAAAATAAAAATATATGAAAGAGTACATAAGTGAATAATCTATCTCTACACAAACTATTCATATGCATGTCAAGACCACATTGATAAAGCTCATTTGCATTTATAGCCCACACTGGTCCAAATAGTCAGACACAGAAAGTTACTACAGAACTTGGTTGCCTCGATCATAAATTGTGATTATGAGCAAATTTGCCCAATAAAAACATTATATATGAAATAAGATGGTGCAAGCACGATGGATGTAGAGAACAGAGTAAATTAACAAACCCTGGATTACAAATTTATGATTGTAAGTATGTACATATGTATGTATGTATGCTTGTGTGTTCATACGTGCGTGTGTGTGCGCGCACATGTGTGTGTATATTTTATCACTCAAAAAATCTGGATTTGAGAAGCTTTTCCATTTAATCATATAACAACAATTTCCAATACGTTCATAAATGTAAGATTTCATGAAATTAAATATTAGCATGGAAGTTGAAGAAATCAACTAATTGATGAAATCGAGTATGTTTATAATAGTTAAATTTTATAACTTTTAATATATTTAATAGGAGAAAGCCAAATCCAACAAACTCAAATTACAAATCATCATTGGTACGAAGTTAATTTAGAGTTATAACCTACTAACCTCCTTAGCTGAGGGAGCTAAGTAGATTATCCCGCATTCCAACATTCATGGAGTATCATATGTTATAGATACGAACCTCCTTTCAGCGCAATCATTCTGCATTCCCTCCACAATCCACCAGGATATATGGCATGGTTCATCGCATGCGGTCCAATTTAGCCATTAATACTTTATCACAAGGCCCTCAAAGTTAAGGACTCTCCTTGATTTTATTTCAATTACCCGAATCGATCATCTTCCCTATTTTTCTACTAAAGCTCGTTGGTCAACATGTTAACATCATGGGGATTACATTGTTATATAAGATGTAATAAAAAAATGACTTATACGCTGAAATTTGCATGATTTTGCATTTAGAGTCATCAAAACTTAAAACTGGAGCATCAATATAATCTGAAATTGAGTATCAATACATCACTATTCTATCGCATAATCACGCTTAAAATCAATGCAATATGTTGTGACATATTCATTTAAACATATTCATAACTACACATATATTCACAATCTTATAGCAAAATATCTTACCCACCATTAAACCAAATCGGATACAAGTATACTAATGTATAATTTAAACATTTAAATAAAATTCTACTTACCAAATTTGTACAGCTGTCCAATCATTTAGAAGAACATATGCACAACAATTTGTATAAGCTTGTACAACATTTTGTACAACTTTGCAGAACATTTTGTATAAATGTATCCAACAGTTCAATATTTAAATAAAATCTGTACAGCATTTTGTATTAATATGCCCAACATTACAATAATTAAAATATAATATCTACAATATTTTGCATTAAATAATTATGTAATAAATCAGTACACACTGTTGTTTAAAAAAATCATGTCCAACCCTAAGGGCTCGTTTGGTTAATGGGTTGGGGAGGATTGGGGAAACTTCCTGCGGATAATAGCTGTTTGGACGGTTATGAGGGTTGGTGGAGGGTTGGAATAAGGAATGTGATGTGATGTCACCTTGATTTGCGATGGAATTCCAACCCAAGAATGACCCATGAATGCAGGGGGTAAATGGGTTATCCTGGGGTAACCCGGTAACCAAACAAAGCCTAAGTACAACAACAAAGTCTTCTCCCACATTAAGTAGGGTTGGCTAAATAGATTCTTTGCCTTCATTCAGATCTATCTCTTATTGTAAACAACCAACTCTAAGTATATAAACAGCCAAGAGAGATCTTATATCAATTTTGTCAAGGAGTTCAGCCATTGACAAGTGCTCCCAAGGTCCATGAGGTGTTGATAGACCTCTAGGAGGAACCTTATGCCCTTTCCAACAGAGGTCAAGAGTCCTTAAGGGCTTTAGACCCTTAAGGGCATAAGCAAAACTCAAGTAAACTCAAGTAATCTAATGAACGTGCAACATTTAAACGTGTGCTCTACACACAAGCCTCGAATCAGCATAGCCACCTGGCATGATACTTGTTAGGAGAATATTCTATGTGCTGGAGAATATTTTACGAGTATATTCTTGCTAGGAGAATATTCTATGTATATTCTTGTAAACCCGTAAGGGGTATTTATGTATTTTATCCTTTGAGCTCTCTAGGGTTGTGTCATATATAAGGATCACTAGACCTCTTGAAGTTAACAAGCTCTTTCATTCTTTCGTTGTTCTCAACATGGTACAAGAGCAGCGGTCCTAGACCGATGTTCTGACCTAACCCCACCGCTAACCCCCCCCTCCCTCTCGCGGCACTCCCGCCGCCCTGCAGCCCTCCCTGCAGCCTCCCCCCCCCCCCTCCTCTCTGCAGCGACCTTCCCTCCCTGCGGCGACCCCTCCTCCCTGCGGCGACCTTCTTAGCGGCCTTCCGCCGCCCCTTCTCGACGCGGTCCAGCCGCTTCCTGCGGCCTGCCCCCCCCCCCTCCGATCCCTCCCTATGGCCCTGTAGCCCGTCGTCGCACCCTGCAGCCTCTCGTTGTACACCAGCGGCCTCTCGCCGCCAACACCGCTAACTACGGCCCTCCATCGCTGCCTCCTGCGGTCCCACGCACCACGCCTCTGTTCAATGTTGTGCTAGGTCTATATGATTCCTAACACTACGAGGACTATCTAGGTCACTTTTTCTTGACCTTTGCGGCCACCATGGCATCTGCAAAATCAAAGCTCCTGTATTCGACTTCTTCTATGATGATCCAGGTTACTTCTATCAAGCTCAAGGGTTCAGAGAACTATGTATTGTGGTCTCGATCTTTCAAAGTTTTTATTGGTGGTCAGCGAAAGAATTATGTTCTTACAAAAGATCCGCCAATGAGACGGAAAAGGACTACAATACCTGGTATGTAGACAACTACCAGGTGATTACTTTTGTGACCAACAGTGTCGAACCAAATATAGCCTCCAATCTTATCTACAAGGAAACAGCAAAGACGATGTGGGAGAGTCTTGAGAACGCATACTCACAGAAGACAACAAAGTCCAGACTCTCGGACATATATACACGGATCTGGTCTGCAAATCAAGGAGATACAACCTTGATCGAGTATTACCGACTCCTCACAAGCCTGTATGAAGAGCTTCTCATTTTTCAACCTGCCTGTTGTGACAAACAGATAGATGAACGGGCGGAATGGCAAGTGTACCATTTTTTATCAGGACTACGTCCACGGTACAAGTCGGTCAAGGATCAATTTCTGACTGTTGCACTCTACCCTCTCTTAAGACTATTTTCGGACGTCTACAGGAACTTAAGTCTCCTTCACCTCCTCTGTCTGTTGAGACTATGGCACATTTCGCTAGAGGACGCCCGACCTACCAAGGGGGACGTGGACGTGATTTCGGCCGTGGCAGAGGCCGTGAGTTTGGACGGGTGCATGACTCTGGTCATGGTCGTGGGCGTGATACTACTACTGCTCGATATCCTGCATGCACACATTGTGGATGCCTTAATCATCCATCAGAACGCTACTGGGCGAAGTTTGGAATGCCCACCAATGCTAACAGCGCCTATGAGACTGTCTCCAATGATGATACCTATGATACTGTAGACACCTCTCAGGGTCAGCCTTCCAGTGACAGTCAGCCTTCCATTACTGCATCTGAGTATGCTCGCCTTCAGCAACTATTACAGAACTCAGGTACTGATACTCCTACTTCTGCCTCCACTGCTAGTTTGGCCACTACATCAGGTAATGTTGCCAACTCTGTCTCTACATCTACTCATGGATCATTGACTCGGGAGCATCTACGCATCTCACGAGAGAAGGTAGTCTTCTCACCTTCTCACGGCCATCTTCCATTGTGAAGACTATTCGAGTTGCAAATGGTGATCATTCATCTATTACAAGTGTTGGTACCATGGAGTTTTCCTCCAAACTCCGACTTACTAGTGTTCATTGTGCTCCTGACTTCCCTCTCAGCTTATTATATGTTCACAAGATGTGCACCTAAGCTTAACTGTCGAGTTATATTTGATGAATTCTGTTGTTATTTTCAGGACATCCGGACGAGGCAGATTTTTGGTGGGGGACATGAGAAGAATGGTCTTTATTATCTTGATATCCCGTCTAACTCTAACAAAGGAGACATTCAAAATTGTTCAAATTACAGAGGTATCAAGATGATGAGTCACACTATGAAAATTTGGGAACGTGTGATCGAAAGAAGGTTGAGGCAAGTTTCCCAAATAAAAGAAAATCAATTCGGATTCATGCCAGGTCGCTCAACTATTGAAGCCATCCATTTGCTGAGGAGAACAATGGAGATTTATAGAGCTAAAAGGAAGAATCTCCATATGATCTTTATTGATTTGGAGAAGGCTTATGATTCCGTCCCACGAGAGATACTGTGGAGAGTTTTGGAGAAGAGACAAGTACATGTCCTATACATTAATCTCATAAAGGATATGTATGATAGGGCTTTATCTTGTGTAAGGACCCCGACGGGGAAGACTGACTATTTTGATATCAACATTGGTTTACATCAAGGTTCAGCTTTGAGTCCATTTCTTTTTACTTTGATTATGGACGAGTTGACAAGTCACATTCAGGATGAGTTACCTTGGTGTATGTTATTTGCTGATGATATTGTGTTGATTGACGAGATTATAGATGGAGTAAATGAGAAGCTTGAGGTTTGGAGACATGCATTGGAGACTAAAGGTTTTCGTATAAGTAGGGCTAAGACGGAATATATGGAATGCACCTTTGATGGAAGCAATGGTGAAGGAATCGAGGTGAAGATTGGTGACGATAACATCCAGAAGAGAGATTCTTTTAGATATCTGGGATCTATTTTGCAACATGATGGAGAAATTGATGGAGATGTTACTAATAGAATAAATGCAGGCTGGCTAAAGTGGAGAGGAGCCTCCGTTGTTCTCTGTGATAAGAAAATGCCTTTAAAAATTAAAGGAAAGTTTTACAAAGCAGCCGTGAGACCTGCTATGCTTTATGGTTCTGAATGTTGGCCTGTGAACCATAGACATGTGCAGAGAATGGCTGTAGCAGAAATGAAAATGCTAAGATGGATGTGTGGACATACACGTAAAGATCGGATTCGGAATGATGCAATCAGAAAGAAAGTTGGTGTAGCTCCGATCGAGGATAAGATGCGAGAAAACCGCTTAAGATGGTTTGGTCATTTGCAAAGAAGGTCAACTGATGCACCGGTTAGGAGATGCGAGTGTTGGGATGTTGAGCCGGCTAAGAGAGGGCGAGGACGGCCCAAGAAGTGTTGGAAAGAGACTATACAAAGGGATCTTAGTTTGCTAGATATAAGTCCGAGATTGACCCAAGATAGATCTGAATGGAGGCGAAGAATCCATGTAGCCGACCCTACTTAATTATGGGAAAAGGCTTTGTTGTTGTTGTTGTTGTTATCCCGTCTAACTCTAGTTTTGTTGGCGCTTCGTCAATCTCTGTTGATCCTCTTCTTTGGCATCTCTGTCTCGGCCATCCGTCTGCCAAAGCTCTCTCTCTGATGTTCCCTGAACTTTCTTCGCTGAAGCCATTTGACTGCGAAGCATGTCAATTCGGGAAACATCATCGTGCTTCTTTTCCTGCTCGCAATGAACCTCGTCGTAAAGTTCCTTTCTCCCTAGTCCATTGTGATATTTGAGGACCCAATCCAGTCCGTACTCTGAGTGGACACAAATATTTTGTTGTCTTTGTTAATGATTATAGTAGGTCGTCATGGGTCTATCTTCTAAAAGAGCGTTCGGAGATTAATAAAATTGTCAAAAATTTCTTTCAGTATGTCAAGAATATCTTCTCCCGTGGTATACAACACTTTCGCTTTGATAATGCACTGGAGTTTACCCAACATGACCTAACGGATTTCTTTGCCTTCCAAGGAACCATACATCAAACCTCTTGTCCATATACGTCCCAACAAAACGAGATAGCAGAAAGAAAACTCATACATCTCCTAAATATTGCTCGTTCCCTCCTTATACAAATGAAGGTTCCCAAAATCTACTGGGATGATGCCATACTGACTGTCGTTCATCTTACCAATAGAATTCCATCTCCAAACCTCAATGGCTCAACCCCCTTCCCTCTACTTTACCCAAATGAGTCTCCCTTCCCTCTTCCCCTACGGATCTTTGGATGTGTGTCTTTTGTTCATAACTTTCACACTACAGACAAACTTTCTCCTCGTGCAATCAAGTGTGTCTTCCTTGATTATTCTTGTACTCAAAAAGGTTACAGATGTTATGATCCTAATAGACATCGCTATTATATCTCTGCATATGTAACCTTTTTTGAACAGACCAGTTTCATCATTCAACATGTTACAGATATTCCTCTGGATCTCCCACCTCCAACCATTGTCTACAAACATAGATCTTCACCACCAGATGTCCCTTTACCTGTTTCTTTACTGCAGGATGATATGCCTTCTACAAGTGTCCCTTCCAATACGGTCCCAGATGCTTCCCAAGATCTACCAATTGCTCTTCACAGAAGCAATGTACTTCTCATCCAATGACTCATTTCACTTCTACGGCTGGTTTATCTTGTGCTGACAGAAGTTATACAGATGCTCTCATGTCTATCTCTATTCCGAGAGACCACCATAGTGCTTTGCAGGATTCAGGATGGCAAAAAGCCATGGACGAAGAGATGGATGCTCTTCTTTCCATTGGTATATGGGATCTAATGCAATGTCCTAAGGGGGCCAGACCGGTGGCGTGCAAATGGGTCTTCACGACTAAGCAGTCACCCGATGGGTCGATTTACAGACTGGAAGCTCGTCTTGTAGCAAAGGACTTCACACAGACATATGAAGTGGATTATTTTGAGATATTTTACCGGTTGCATGCATGGGGTCAATAAGGACTATACTTTCTGTGGCAGCTAATAAGGCATGGCCTATCTTTCGGTTAGATGTGAAAAATGTGTTCCTATATGGTGATCTTGACGAGGAAGTGTACATGATGCAGCCTCCAGGTTATGAAGTCGAGAGAGAGTGTGTATGCCGACTTCGCAAGGCCATATATGGCCTAAAGCAGAGTCCAAGGGCATGGTTTGACAGAGTTACTGCAAAAATCAACATCCTTGGCTTTCAGAGAACGTCTGACTACTCTGTGTTTGTCAGAAGACGAGCAACCGGTATTGTTATACTTGCAGTCTATGTGGATGATATGGTTATCACAGGTAATGATGAAAAAGGAATACTAGAGACCAAGGTCTTCCTCCAGAAAGTATTTGTTACCAAGGACCTTGGTTCACTTCGTTACTTTCTAGTCATAGAAGTACTACGCACTACGGAGGGTCTTCATCTCTCACAGAGGAAATATTGTCTGGACATTCTTACTGAAGCCGGATTACTTGGATGCAAGCCCGCTGGTATTCCTGCAGATCCTAAGAAACACATCACATCCTCTGTCCTATCTTCGAAGACGTTATTAAATACAGGAGCCCGGTTGGTAAACTTCTCTACCTTACTGTCACCAGACTAGATATTGTTTATGTAGTAAGCAGAGCCAGCCAACACATGGAACAGCCTTGCTACAGTCACTGACAGGATGTTCTTCAGATTCTATGATATTTAAAAGAATCGCCAGGATGTGGCCTCTTCTATAGGGCAAATGGGTATACCGATGTTATTGCATATGCCGATGCTGATTATGCAAGTTCACCAGAGGATCGACGCTCCACAACAGGTTATGTCTTGATGGTTGGAGGGAATCTTGTTACTTGGAGAAGCAAGAAGCAGACGGTTGTATCTAGATCCAGTGCTGAAGCAGAATACAAGGCGATGGCTCAAGCTACTTGTGAAATCACATGGCTATTAACGTTTCTAGAAGAACTTGGTATTGTTGTCAATATTCCTGTTCCACTATATTGCGACAACAAATCTGCCACCTATATTGCCACGAATCTCGTGTTTCATGAGCGAACCAAGCATATAGAAGTTGATTGTCATTTCGTTCGTGATGCTATCAAAACTGGAAGAATCATTACTCATATCAGCACTGAGCTCCAGCTTGCAAATATATTCACGAAGGCACTACCCAAGAAGCGACTCTCCTGGATTATTTCCAAGTTGGGCATGATTGATAAATATGCTCCAACTTGAGGGGGAGTGTTAGGAGAATATTCTGTGTGCTGGAGAATATTCTATGAGTATATTCTTGTTAGGAGAATATTTTATGTGTATTCTTGTAAACTCGTAAGGGGTATTTATCTATTTTATCCGTTGAGCTCTCTAGGGTTGTGTCCTATATAAGGACCACTAGACTTCTTGAATAAAACAAGCTTTTTCATCCTTTCGTTGTTCTCAACAATACTGAATGAAATCATACGGTAACCTGCATCCACATTGGTGATAATCACTTCTGCAATCAGCAGCATAAATGACGCCCAAAAGTGGCAAAACTCCACACCTTAACAAGGTAAATGGCACGAAGTCTACACTTCCCGATATCTCAAGCCCATTACCTTCCCACAATCACCTGATTACAAGAGTTCATACTAAATCAGCATCAACAACTACAACCAATATGACTTAAGACAAGGTTGCAAAAGTCGATAGTCAATATTCTAAGAAGATTCATTGACTAAATATTGATCACAGTAATTGAGCGACTAATTGGATTTATCCGATTTGTATAAGTGTTCTTGCCATTTTAAATAAAAAAACTCATTTATACATATCTATATACATATATAGGACATTTTCAATATTACCATAATGAATAAAAGTAGCAAGTGGTGCTAACCAGACATTATGCAGTTCCTGTTTACTTCCAAATAAGCAACAAAAATCGTTTAAAATGATTTAAAAAAAAGGTGGCCAACTAATTGGGTTGGGATGACTAGGCAAGATGCCGACCATAGCTTTCAAAAACATGCCACGAGGTGGTGAGGTGCACGCCGCAAGGCATTATCCGCCCAAAACCGCCTCGAGGCGCAAGCCTCAGGCTGATTTTTCACAACATACGCCTCAGGCACCCCGAGGTGGGTCTGAAATGCTTGAGACGATGAGGCACAACCGAGGCACCACCTCAACCGAAGAAGCATATGGGCCCCCATAACCATTGACCTCGATGGTATTTACCCCCAAACCAAAAACCCTAAAGTCGCTAACTCATCTCTTCTCCTCCTCTCTCAACCGGACGAGACCCTCTGCTGCTCCTCAGGCGAAGAAGCGCCTTCACCCTCTGCTCCTCTCTTGAAACAACGACACCCTCTACCCCTTCACCCTCTTCTGCTTCTCAACCACAAAGCACAACTCTTGGAGCTGCTCCACGGCTCCGTCTCTGAGCTGTGATGTGTCTCTTGGAGATACTTGGCGGCAACAGAGCTGCATCGCCTTCGGCCTTCACTCGCTTCGCGAAGTTGCATCGAATGTGAGCATAATACATACAACAGTTCTCTTCACTGTATAATTTGATTTTTTTTCTATTTTCTTTAATGTAATTGATTAAATTGAGCTCGATAATGTTATGCTTGGTATGTTATTATGTTACTGCTATTCAATTTGATTTTCTTTTCGATTTTCTTTAAATTAATTGATTACCTTGAGCTCAAATTGAACATACCAAGCAAAACATTATCCAAGAGTATAATCCAAATTAATTTACACATGCTGAAATTTAAATGATTAATTTAAATTTATACAGTTTCAAGGTATATATCTTTCCCAACATTTGTTTTTCCCAACATGGTATCAGAGCGACGGTCCTAGACCGGAGTTCTCGAAACACACCCCAGTTGAACACGCACGTAGCGTGTTCTTGCCGCACCTGAACATCTGTGCGCCAGCCCTTTGCACATCTGCATTCCCACAGTTTGCGTGTGCCTCTGTGATTGTTTGCGCGGGTCAAGACCGTAGCGCACACATATTCATGGGGATAGTTGCTTGACGTCTACACATGCAACTAATCCCGTCTATGTCATTGTAGACAAAGATTATCTTTTGTCAATCGCTCCAGTCTTCCATCACCAGTATGTCAGAAAGCAAGGCAGATATCCCGTCTATCGGCGCATTTCGTGGTCCAGCGCCCATTGTCAAGATGGATGGTACTAACTATGAACTGTGGGCAATGCAGTTCATGAGTATGATGAAGTCTACAGGTAAGAAGCACATTCTTACCGAACCTGAGCCTGCAGAGAAGACTGGAGTCCATACCTCATGGGAGGCCGACGATGCATATGCCAAGGTCTGGCTATCTGGTACATTGGCTATTGAAATTGCCAATGGCATTCTACATCAACCCACAGCCAAAGACATGTGGGATATCCTGGCGGCGACATATTCTCAGGCGAAGAACGAAACAAAGATCCTGCAACTACAACATGATATATTCACAATAAAGCAGAATGGCCGCCCTTTGCATTCTCTCTACACATCACTGAGAGGGATGTTCGAGAAGCTCTATAGCTTCATGCCTCTTACCGCCACGCTAGAACAGCAGAAGACATACAGGACTGCGACGATGGTGGGTGTGTTTCTCGCTGCACTTGATCCAGAGTATGAGGCAGCACGGTCTCAGATTTTGGCAGACTCGACTATTCCTCCCATGGAGGAAGCCTTTCATAGATTGAGTAGGATCACTGTTCCTTCAGCAGTTGCGAGTCAGAATTCCTCAGCCATGGCGGCAAACAGAGGCCGCGGGTTTCATCACCAGGGCCGTGGACGTGGACCTCGTGGAAGGGGTGGCCGCACTAGGCCAACATGCACATATTGTCACCGAGTCGGACACAATGAAAACACATGCTATTCGAAGCATGGATTCCCTGCATCTGCACGAGCCGCTGAGAAGATAGAGCCCCCATCTGCTGCTACCTTGGATCAACAATTTGATGATTTAGTTGCCCGCCTCAGGGGCATCATCCCACCATCTGGTCCAGCACCGACTACAGAGAGTCATACTGATGATGCCGCTTCTGCCTCTGCATCTACTAGTACTTCAGGTAGTACACTTGCACTCCACAGTAGTAGATCTGATACACTGCCATGGATCATGGACTCGGGCGCTACACATCATCTATGTGGCGACCAGAGTCTACTTACAGGATACACTCAGATCCCTCCAGGACGGACAGTAGTGATTGCTAATGGCACACACTTCCCCATCACTGGTCAGGGGGAGATTAGATTGACATCTTCAATGCAGCTCAAGAATGTCCTACATGCACCTGATTTTTCTATGAATCTGTTGTCAATTAGTCAGATTACGAAGGATCTCCATTGTCGAGCTATTTTTGATCCATCTTCTTTGATTTTTCAGGACATCCGTACGGGGAACGTGATTGGTCGTGGCTATGAGCAAGGAGGCCTTTACCGTCTGAATCAGACCCCATTTGCCGGAACCGCATCATCTCCTGCTGGACAAGTATCTCCTCTCCTATGGCATCTGCGTTTTGGTCATTTACCGCTTCAGAAGTTGCGTCGAGTTCTACCCTATGGTCTCTCTCACACACCTATCCAGTGTGAGGCATGTCAGTTGGGAAACCATCACATGTCGTCCTTTCCCAGTCGTCCAGGTCGGAGTAGTAACTCCAAGTTTGAGTTGTTTCATATAGATGTCTGGGGTCCGAGTCGTGTTCCCGATCATCAGGGACACAGGTTTTATATTGTATTTGTGGATGATTTCTCGAGAGTGTCATGGGTGTTTCTTATGAAAAATAAATCTGAAGCAGGAAATATTATTATCCATTTTCTTAATGAAATTCAGAATGTTTTCTCCACATCTGTCAAATTTGTGAGAAGTGATAATGCTTTAGAGTTATGCACCAACATTTTGGCCAAGTATTACTCCTCAAAAGGGATTATTCACCAAACCTCTTGTGCTCATACATCTCAACAGAATGGGATTGCTGAAAGAAAACACCGTCACCTCCTTGATGTCACAAGATCTCTTCTTATACAGAGTCATGCTCCCTACTCCTACTGGGGTGATGCAGTTCTTACTGCATGTTACCTAATCAACCGTATGCCCTCGTCTGTATTGAATGAACAGATTCCTTTCTCACTCATTTATCCTGACAAGGATTTGTTCGCTCTTACTCCTCGTGTGTTTGGGTCAGTCGCATTCGTCCATCAGTTGTCGCCTGGTACTGACAAGCTCTCTCCTAGGGTTGTCAAGTGTGTCTTTGTTGGGTACTCCAGAACTCAAAAGGGGTACAAGTGTTTTGATCCAGTGCGTCGGCGGTATATGATCAGTGCAGATGTTACATTTTTTGAATCTGTTATGTATTTTTCAGCATCAGGAGACATGCAGCTATCACCTATACCTCCTGATGCCATATTCATGACACCACCACCTCAGATACCACCACCACCGCCGCCACAACCACCACCACCGCCACCACCACCGCCACCGCCACCGCCACCGCCACCGCCACCGCCACCGCCACCGCTAATCTCACCACTACCATTCCATTACACCCGCAGGCCTCCTCCAGCTCATGGTCCTGACCCGTCAACTAGCTCGCCTATGGTATGTAATGAAAATATTAATGTTGATGGATCTGACGACATTTCTCAGCAGGATGTATTGCAGGAGCATGATGACAGTACAGATGATTTGGATGTTCCAATTGCTCTACGGAAGCCGAAGAGAAGCTGTGCCAAATATCCATTATCAGCAGTCGTGTCTTTTGAGAGGCTATCTGGAGACTTCAGGACATTTGCATTGGCACTATCAGCTACAGACATTCCACGGAATCACCATGATGCTTTGCAGGATGCTAGATGGCGGCTAGCAATGGAAGAAGAAATGGCGGCACTTCAGTCCAGAGGAACCTGGAGCTTGGTTCCTGTACCTCCAGATGTCGGCCCGGTGAGCTGCAAGTGGGTATTTACAGTGAAGCACAATGCAGATGGCTCTATTGACAGATACAAGGCACGCCTTGTTGCATGTGGCTTCACACAGACATACGGGGTGGATTACCTTGACACATTCTCGCCTGTGGCGCGTCACTCCACACTGCGGATCCTGCTATCAGTTGCAGTTGCCAGAGATTGGCCACTTTGTCAGCTGGATGTGAAGAATGCATTCCTATATGGCGACCTAAAAGAGGAAGTATATATACAACAGCCACCTGGGTTTGCTGTTGAGGGGGAGTGTTCCAAGATATGCAGGTTACATAAGGCCATCTATGGCCTTAAGCAGAGCCCCAGAGCATGGTTTCAGAAGCTTTCAGATCTTTTTGAGAAACAAGGATATAAACGCTCCAATGCTGATCATTCCTTGTTTGTACAGAAGACGGCTAGAGGCATCATTGTAATCATGGTCTATGTTGATGATATCTTGATTACAGGAGATGATGAGCAGGGCATTAAGCAGGCAAAAGAAAGACTGGGAACCGAGTTTGTCACCAAGGACTTGGGAGTCCTTAGATATTTTCTGGGGCTGGAATTTGCTAGAAATCCATATGGATAGGTAATGTCGCAGAGAAAATATGTTACAGATCTATTGAGTGAGACAGGTATGCTAGGGTGTCGATCTGCTACGACACCAATGGATCCCAGCATGAAGCTCTATGATGACGACACAGAAGAGGTAGACAAGAGAAGGTACAGAGAACTGGTAGGCAAACTACTGTATGTCACGATCACTAGACCTGATATATCATTTGCAGTGAGTCGTGTGAGCCAGTTCATGGAGCAACCACGTCAGGTCCATATGGATGCAATACACATGATTCTGAGATATCTAAAATCATCTCCAGGTGCAGGCTTGCTATTTAAGAAAGGAAAGGAGATCTCTATCACAGCATGTGCCGATGCAGACTATGCAGGATGCCCCAAGGACAGGAAGTCTACCTCAGGATTCGCAGTCTATATTGAAGATGCCCTAGTCTCATGGAGGAGCAAGAAACAGACAGTGGTAGCTAGATCCAGTGCTGAATCCGAATACAGGGCCATGGCACAGGCTAGCACAGAGATGATGTGGGTGAAATATTTACTTACAGATTTATGTCTTGATATAACACTTCCTATGATGCTGGAATGTGACAATCAGGCAGCCTTGTTCATTGCAAACAACCCAGCCTTTCATGAGAGGACCAAGCACATTGAGGTTGACTGTCACTACATACGTGACATGATTCAGAAGGGGTTCATTGCTACATCTCACGTCACATCAGAGAATCAGACTGTTGATATCTTCACCAAGCCACTACTTCGAGGCCCATTCCAGAAGTGCGCGTCCAAGCTGAGCATGATTGATATCTATGCTCCATCTTGAGGGGGAGTGTTGACGCATATAAAAGACCTGTACCTCTTTGTTATTTTATTTTTAAGTTGTCTTCTTTATGTAATTTACCCATAGGCTACTCTCCTATATAAGAGAGCCTAGGGCTCATGGAATAAGACAAGTCATTTGTTTTTCCTAACAATCTTTTTATAACCATGCTGAATTTTATTGATTAAACAGCAGGACTCTATCTTTTTTTCAAATGTCTTTAATGAATTCTTCTTTCTAGCATTTTTTATACAAAATTCTAGATTTGTATAGTTTTTCAACTAAAATTGAGGCTTGTCGTATACACTGCCTCGAGGCTAAATAGCCTCGGACCGCCTCGCATTTTTTAAAGCCTTGATGCCGACTATTGATTAATTAGGCATTATTTAGATTGCACACCCTTTGATCCATTTAGTTGCGCCAAGTTGGGCCTAGTCGATCGATATTTACAAGGTTGCTTAAGACTTTCTATGCAAAGATAAATCTCAAATCAACAATTAAAATAATAAAGGACTTCCTTCATGAAATAAGAGGGCTAATCGAGCACTAACACTCTTGGTTAACTACTATGAAAATGAGAATTGTTGTCGACTCCTTGTAAACCAAAAGCACCTCTCTCTGCAGGATTATAGATGTCTAGATCTTTCCATTTGTCACAATGAATTGAAGACATATGTCTTCCACACCAATTCTAATGGAATTTGGTAAAATTCTTAGTGTGCTCCTCAATGTGACTGGATTTACTCCAGCCCCCACATTCTTCTTCTTTGATAACTCGATGACCCCTAGACTATGACCACTTCCAAGGTTTTAAGCATATTTTTTCATTGAGAAGTTAATAGATGACTATCTATGGTGGATAGTCATCGAAGCAAATAAAGATTACATCATGGAGTTATAATACCCATTATGAAGCAGTGAAAACCCACCTTGGATACAAGGTCCTTGCACTGTGAACTACATTTTTTGCATGATATCTTATGTTGCATGAACGATATTGCATTCCTCTAGGTCCAAAGTGCGCATAAAATTACAAGCAACTAATCATGTCTTGTTGTCTTTTATACGCTTGTTATCAACCCTTCCTATTCTATACTACTACAAAAAATCGTGAAACACGCTTGCATCTACCTAAGCAATACCAATAAACCACCAGACAATGCATTAGTGGGCACTGAAAATAGTGGTCCGCACCCTCCTCCCCATCCCCACACCGGACAAGATTTTTCCAACTGGACAAGATTTGTCCAAAGCAATGTCTCATCCATTATGTAAACCATTGTAGCATGAATAATCAAACAAACAAAAATTTTTGAGAGAAGCAAACAAAAAAAATTGACGGTAGAAAAATAGAGAGGGTAGAAGGAATAAGAAGACAACACGTTTGTGAGGCGCGATTTGAGTGGAGAAAGCACAAAGCTATGCAGGAGGGACAAGGAGAAAGAGAGAGAGTGTGATAATAGAGAGAACTCCGATTTTGTCTATTCCACTGAATTGTTTAGTGCTATGACCGTTAACCCCTTTATATAAAAGTGGTGAGATTATTGAATTAAAAAAAGAATGAAAATAAATCTTAATTTAACTCCAAAAATATCTCTAACCAAGAGCATGGCAATGATCTGGGCGATATGGTTGGCTAAAAATGGTGTGATTTTTCGCCAGGAGCATTTTTACGTTGAAAATGTGGTGGTGCATGCTGAGGCATTGACTGAGAGTTGGAATTCTTAATTTTATGTATATTGTACATGTAATAAGTTTGTAATACTTTTTTGGTGATAAATGGTGAAGTTTTCCACGCATACACCTATACCGTGAAGGCCCTTTTTTCTTTAAAAAAATGTCTCTAACCAAATAACTAAGTAAAGATCCCATACTATCTCTAAGTAAAGATCACATACTATCTCTTTAAGTAAATGAAATAAAAAAATATAACGTACTCAAATCAAATGACACTTAACAACTAAGCTAACTCTAATTTAATTAATGACTCTAATTAGACAGATGAAAAGATGAAAAAACTTTAATTTAATAAAACCCTGATTGGACAAAATTAAACGTTGACAAACCCTAATTTTGCCCTAATTCATGATCATGTGTTGTGTCAACTCTTTGGTGCTTCGAAAAACTCATCTCATGATGAGTTGCTTGATCTTCGATTACAACACGTGATGAATTAGTCTAGATTTGCTCCGATAATTTGCTAACATTTTTCTCATCTTCAATATTTCATTTGTTATTATTTGGAGAGGGGGACTAAATAGAAATGTTCCTAGCCCAATAATAGATTTTGCTCGTTTTCCTCTATTCCTCTAACTTCGCCCTTTCCATAAAGAGCTTTTCTAAAAAGGGCATCCCTACAAAGTCTCAATGTTTCTTTTCCTTATCTCAGAGACTTCATTGCCTACAAGAGATATCTCTCCACCTTTCATTAGGGTTGGATCTACCCCATCCCAATGCTAACATAACAGGCAGCAACTTCAGCTTAAGATGGGACACTGACATCAGGACCTCCAACAACACCATCACAAGATCCGAACGGTGAATTGTGCTTCCCTCCAATGACATCAGACACTTAAAAACCAATAGTGGGTGGTGATGGTGATCATCAAAGTCGATTTGGCGACTGCGGGGATAAATGATGGGACGTTGAGGAGGCTAGAAGTTCTTGCAGTTGGTCGCCTTGTGCTCAAGGCGGTTCTTAATCGCATAACATGCGAGAGATGGGCGTTCGGTGGTGGCGATGGAACTGGACCTCGACGAAGGGGTGAGGTTTAGTGTTATCGGTAGTAATGGTGACGGTGAGGTCAATGAGTTCTTGCACGAAAGAATGAAGTCGTGTCAATGGTGATGATGGCATTGAGGGTATGGTGAGTGTGAAAGATTGTGGCGAAGGAGTAGTTGTTGATGGTGGTGGAGGTGGTGGAGGTGTCGGAGGGGGCGGTGAGGTTAGCAGGGAAGATGGTGGTTGCGGGTGGGGGAGGCAGTGGTGGGCTGACACTAGGGAGTGACAACGGCGGTGACGGTATTTGGTGAGATTTTCACCTAAAAGATATAAAAGAAATATTTAATGTTCTATAAAATCCTTTTGCAATTCATTTACCTAAAAACCAATAAATTTGCATCTGAAATTCATTACTATCATTTAATTATTTATGTAAAAATACATAAAAATAAATTTTTAATTTTCAACCTGATCCATATAATATATTCACATAATTAATTCATAATCAAATCAAAAATGCAATGTATCTAGGGAAAATTTGCATAAATCAAGAGAGATCGTAGATATCGTATAAAATCCACAAATTACTCCCGAGATGGAATTTATCCTTTATATGATGTATTTATGCATATTCGCAATGTGAATTATCATATTTATTCCTATGTGAATGAAAATGAAAAACAAGAGATCCGTTTTCTCGAGGTTGGCGTCGGCTATGCGACGACGAATAGAGACTCAAAGACCCCCTGGAAAAAAAACATTTTTTTATGTCAAAACGGGTGAGTCCCCACGACGGGGATCACCGCCTGTTAAAATTTCATTTAAAAAATTTCAGGATACATTACTGTAAGAGCCAGAAATTATACAAAGCGTTACATTGGGACACTACATTCTCGTTGTAGAATCTCTGATTTTTTAAGATTAGCTCGTTGCGTCCCAGCTATATTGCCCAGAGAGCGGCAAAAGGCCTAGAACAATCGTCACTAGAGTTGATGTATAGCCTTGAATATGAGGAGAGATATCTTCATGTTGTTTCAGATGTTGTTGTATAGCCTTGAATCTTACATCGATGTCGCAATTTCCGAGCAAATCTGGCGTATCGTTACAAGGATTCCTTCAACCTCAACCCATGTTGGATGTCATGTTGAATGTGTTCTAGCTTTGTGCTTGTGTAATGCATGGAAGGATCGTTGGATCGAGAGGACGCATGCCTTGATACCAACTGGTGCAGAAACATTTTCACGGTAGACTAATAGAGAAGAGAGAGAGGTAGAAATACACATATTTTTTGGGGAAGAAACAAAGAGATTGTGTGGAGGGAGAAGGAGAAAGGGAGAGATGGATAATGAGGAGACTCCAATTTTTTCTAATCTGCTAAACAGATCAATAACCTAAACTAAAAAGTAAACAAATCTTAATTTGACTCCTAAAATATCTCTAACCAAATAACTAATTAGAGAGGACACATGATCGATTTATTTAAATAAAATACAAAACTACGACAAACTCAAATTAGGTAAAACTTAACAACTAACCTACGCCTAATTTAAATTAACGACTATAATTAAGTGGACAAAAAATCCTAATTTAATAAAACCCTAATTGTACAAAATTAAAGGGGTGAAAAATCCTAATTATTCCTAATTCTTATTCTCGTGTCACGTCAATGCATGTCCCTTGACCTTCAAGGGTATATTGGCATGCCAAATCAATCGAAAACCAAAGGCAAAGCTCCTGAGCACAAATCTATAGATGCACTCTCAAAATCTTGTGTGTCTTTGCAGCCTAAGAAGCATCATCCTTCCATACCCAAGCATCGACAATGCCATATATTGGAGTCAAATTACGCAACATCACAATGTTGAAATAAACTTATGTATCCTATGATCTAAGAGAGGTGTTGCAAGCAAAAGAAGGTACGCTCCACTCCAGCAACACGCAACCAACACATGTATTTATTTTAAGAAAGCAACCAACGCATGTATGTACGTGGCAAGCACGAATAATGGGAAACAACAATGCCAACACCCTTCTCCCAAAAAACTCATCTAGCCTAGCATATCCATTATTACTGATATGTCTCCATAATAGTGAACATGCAATGGGTATCGTGCACAAGATACCCTCTAAAATATAGAAACATTCCTTGACAACCACACCCTCACCTCTAAGGACATGCATTCATCATAACAAGACACCATGATCTTGCCAGAGAAACCAGCATTCCTACTCGAGAGCTTCTGCGTCCACTTAGTCAAAAAAGCCTCACTAAAAGATCACACGTTCATATCTCCCAATCTACCCTCCTTGCTTTTGAAAGGCAATATCCTCACCCATTACCAAAGTGCTTATTGCATCCCTTCTCTTAAACCCCTTTACGAAGAAGACTCTTTCACATTCCATCAAGGTGCTTCCCAACCTTCATCGGCAACCTGAAGATGGACAGTAGACATATAAAACAATGACAAGGAAGAGAGACATATCGTAACAAAACTATGATGTCTTAAGCATGATGTTAACACTGTGACTAATATTTGTAGTATACAAATTGTTGGAATATGTCAAGAGTATATTTATTGAAAAAAAATCAAATGATGTAAAAAGAAAAAAACATTAATATATTATGGTTAGAAAACTTATCGGACCCAATGACTTAGGGAATCTCGGAGGGATTGCACTTGGAATCAAGAAGCATCCTATATAAGTACATTACTGAATTGATCTGTATCGAGATAAGTTAGATCACATATTATATAAATATATTAATGATATCTACTACTTAATTCTTAATGCTTAGCATTGGATCGATGTAAATTATAACTCTTGCACTAGATACAACATATTATATTGCTAAAATGACGAGCATTAAACGCTTAACATATCTAAAAAAGATGAAGCAATTCTTACCATCTTCAACAGTCAAAGGCAGGGAGGTGAAGACATAGGAGTTTCAAAAGTTGATGGATGTTGAAATTTGACAGGACGATGAGTGGAGGGTAGTCCTAAAAGATGTGGCAACTCCCAAGTTAGTTGTTCATCGGTTAAATAAAGTTCAGCATACCAAGAACAGGAAAGACGCACACAAAGATTGACCTGAGAGATCGACCTGAGACTCGACGAGTCAACAAAAAAGGTCTAACAAACAGGACGACATGATGGCATTGTGAACGCCTAACAGAGATAGCAATATGTCAGCGACAAGATCAACGCCAACATCTCATTCACATGCCTTACCATATGGCCCACATCGATATGACATGATTACATGTTGCAATTAAAGATCGTCATTTCTTATGCAGTACTCCTCACGAAACCCCTGATCTGATATATAACATTTTTCAACCTACAAAATCACGATTCTAATAAAGATGGCAGCCAAATAAACGATCATTGATCAACTTACCGCATTTAACGCCCTTCTAACAACCTCATGCCTCATTCGGAACCTCAAACGGCGCAGATCAATCTAAAAGCAAAGCGCATAGAAACAATCCGAAGAAATCAAACCTTGAATGGATCCCATCTCCTTCTCGACCTTCGCATGCATCTCGCGGAGCGCAGCAGCTTCGTCCTCCATTTCCTTAAGGCGCTTCCTCATCTCATCAAGCTCCGTCATCTGCGTTGCCGGAACAAACGAATGCAATATTATGTTTAGGAAAAAGCAGAAAGTTCTGACGAAGTGGCGATTGGGATGGACCTTGGAAGCGCCTTCGTCGGGTTGGCACATATCTATGTCGGCGCCGTGAGCGTCGGCGTCGCCTTCGACCTCGCCCTCGTCGGGGATCTCGGCGCCGTAGACTTCGTGCTCCTCCTCCATCGCGGCCATTGCCTGCTCTATTCGCTCCTCCACGCTCTCCCCGCCAAGAAAGCGCTCTGTTTTCTATTTTAACAACACGATCATTACATGGGAAAATATGCATCTCACAGAAACCCTTGTCCCCCAGCTCGGCTCTAAAATGACAAAAGGAGTAAAATAATGCAACAGAATTAGGGCTGGCCATTAAAGGCTGCATGAGTTAGGTTTGGGCTCGACTCGATAAGAGTTCGTGAGCCTGGTTCATTAGGTTATTGAGTCAAGGTAGAGTCAGAATTTTAGGCTCGATAACTTAACGAGTCGAACCCGAATTGATCCCTGCTCGGCTCAATAACTCGATAAGGTGCTCGATAGTGAATATATATAATATTTATATTTATATATTTATATATAATACTCACACAAGAGGAGTTGCATGTTCAACAATCGGTACCTATACCTCACAGAAGAGCAACATGGGTCCTTTGCCCGAATAACTAGCTCGTTGAACTTCTTCGAGAACAAAACCTGCACTATAATCAAACTCTTTCAGTAAATCTTGTGCAGTACATTTCTTTCTTATTATACTACTGGAACATGAGAGATTTCCCCTTTAAGGACCCATGTGTAAGCGAGAGAAGAATGATTTTTTAACCACTCGCTCTCACAAACCTCTTATACTCAAACGAGAAAGAGATAACACTTTTCATCTGCTTGATGTCTAGTTTTTATCTATCCCCTGTACTTCGTAGAAAGCCCAAGCCATTTCATTGTCAAGTCAAGCGAAATAAGGCACTCTGGCTTTCATCTCTTTAGCATCCAGAACTATAGAAAAGGCATTGCATTCCTTAAAGAGAAGCGCGAAAGACCGCTGGCCCTATTAATAAAGCATAGTGTAGTACTGATACATTCAATTCACCTTTTAATATCTAATTCTAAAAAGTAGAAATGCCACAAGACTGCTATATATTTGGGCCTCTTCGAGAGTTGAAGTCGACATAAAGCTTTATATTACACGCACATATGTATGTATGTATGCATGCATGCATGCATGTATTCCAACTGGGGCTATAACCTCCTCTATATCCATTTCACGCCTTAACGTCTACGGAAGATTATTATATCATAGATTCTTGGCTCCAGGAGTGGGATAGCCCTATCAACAGTGAAAAGTTACTCTAGGGACCAAAACTGCCTGTACTTTTCAACAAAAAGACTAGGCTTCGCGACATCACTATCGGCTCTGGCAGCAAGATAAGAAGCTAGATATTTCCTTTAAGACGTCTCACTACTCTAACCCTATAAACATATTGAGTTACTTAATGCCTTTGACAGCTGCCTCTCTCTCACACACTCCTTCATCTCCCTTCGTCATCCGGCTCCTAGCCTATAGGACTCTTGTACCCCGATAGAAGAACTATATTATTTAAGGTATCCCGGGTTCATCATCCAATCATGTGTGGCATGGCCTCATGAACCCACCAGACTATATATCTTTCCCGATTGAAACTGAAATATATTAGCTTATACAAATCCCAAAACCTTATATATTGCGAGTCTTAGTGGGGTGTATTAAACTTCCGATTGAATCTGTGTGTGGCATCATAAATGTCAACAATATAAGTAATCAATAATCATTTTGGAGAAAGCATCGGAGGGGGGGAAGCCAATGCAAGAGTGATTCCTGAGAGGGTCCTCATTTTCACGTACTTAAATCACACAAACTCTATTGCTTGATGGTGGATTATTCATCTAAATAACCTTAACATCCTATGGCTTCTAAGCCATGTGCTTTCTCTGATTTCTCCAAACTAATTAAACAAGCTTCCACCCATCTCATATGCTTATTAGTATATAGTACCCGAGGACTTTGTATTCAGCAGTAGTGGGGGCAATCGCTTGAAACAGTGTGAGGAACCCATATCTCTAAGTTCTAATGTCATCCATGGTCTCCCGTCAAAGGCTATCGTATACATGAATTGTACAATGAAGACATCTATTCGAATTCATACCTTAAATGTACAACGTAGATGGGTCAGTCTCTCCATTTCTCGAAAGAGACGAGTTGTATGCACAATCAATCCAATATCATTCCCCATATAGTTGATGAAGTATTGAATTGCACGTAGCGAGTTTATTCTTGTCGATGGTTGGTTCAATTGGCAATGGACCAACATCACCTTAGCGATGGTGGGATCATGGGTCAAAGACTAAATTGTGAATGCAAGTTGGACTTGCAAAGTGGAAAGAATTCCCACTTCCTTCGTCGAAGTTGCGTGTTTTCATATAATTGGGTGATAAAGATGGAAGGAAATCCAAGATCTTGTTATAGGTATAGTGGTAAGTATATCTCTTGCTTTGAAAGTCGGATAAGGGAATGTACTTTCAAAGTATAAGCAAGACGACTTTGATTTAAAATCTTTTAATCGAAAAGATGTATATATTCTATGTATAAGTGCATGTCATAATCTCATATGAAATCTATGAACCCATTCGACAAGCTTCTAGAAGTCAACTAGTTGATTGACCAAATTACTCGGACCGTCTTCGAAATTTGAAACTTGTTCAATCTGTGGAGCGCATCAGTTATATGCTTACTAAGAATAAGTTTGAGGAACCTAAGTTAGTGGAAGAAGAACAATATAATGAAAAATATGAAGATTACTACTCGTGACCCATTGTTATATTATGGTATCTCTATTCAATATGCTTCAGAAAGCAACATGTGGACAAGGAGAAGGCTCGGGATAATGTTGAATCTGAAAGAGATGTTTAGTGACGTGAACCACACGTAGTGCTAAAACCTTTTGGAAGAACTTATTCGCTGCAAGACACACGAATGGACCTTAGTCAGATATTACGTAATCAAAATGTTTGGTTACCTCTTGATTTAGCGGGATTTCGGTGGTCTTAAGTTCCACACAAGGCGAGAACTCAGTCGATACGTCGACCACGCAGAAATCCCAACTAAAGTCAACAATGAACCCACAATATATGAATCAAGCAATGAAAAATAAATGTGGAGTCAAATTTATTTTAACTCTACAAATAGGTGTATAGTGAAAGTATGTAGAGTGTCAAACACAGGGAACAAGCAGAATAGATCAGGCAAAGTGCAAAATGTGTGATGTGATTAATGTGTCTACAATATGCAAATGTTTTGTGGGTTTTTAATTTTTTTTATATTATTTATTTTTTTATTTTATAATTTTTTTGTTTAATTTTTAATTTTCTGATTTTATATTTTCTTTTAATATTTTATTTTTTTTGTTTTTATAAATAGAATATACACAAGCTAATAAAAGAGGAGAATAGGGTATTTATAAAAATAAAGAAAATAGTCAAAAATCAGAAAGTAAAATATTTTGATCTTTTTATAATTTTTTACTGTTTTTGTAATTTTTTGGGTTTTTTCTGAATATTTTTGGTACTTTTAAAAGTCAAAATACAAGAAAACAGTGAATTAGCTACTGGCCGAAATCAAAATGGGAATGAAAAATAGCAAACAGTAATAAAATTTTCCCAAATTAATTTTAAAATAAAGGGAATAAAATAAGGAAACTACAGAATGAGTTTGCATTTTTAGGTTTTTTCTAGGATTTTTGGATTTTTATGAAGTTTTTAGAGGTTTTCTAACTTTTTAAGGTTTTTTTGAAATTTTTAATGATTTTTTGGACATGAGTTAAAAGACCCTAAAATAGACCTAAAGTAATTTTTTTGGAATTTTCAAGGGGTTTTAATAGTTTTTTGGTATTTTCTCAGGTAAATAGTGTTGAAAATGCATGTTCTTGATTTTTAATCAATATTAAAATGCAATAAAAATGAAATGCAAAAATATAGCGTGAATAAGCAAGCAAACAGGAGCCTATGGTATTTTTTTGAGAATTTTTCGAGTTAAAATAATGCGTGAAATAAATAGGGAAAGCATATAAAAATACAAGGCCTGACAAGGGTATAAGTGCAAATAGACAAACATCCAGAGGCCTAAGTGTAATTTTCACATAAAATATTCCACTTAATATTGCATTTAATGGACTAAATACAAATATCAGAACCCGCGGGGGTACAACTGCAAAAACACCAAACGCACGTGTGCAAGCACGCACGCCTGGTAGGGGCACAGATGTAATTTCCAAAACTGCGGGGGCCTTAATGCAAAAACTCCAAAAATATTACACTACAAGTGAATGTTTATGGAGTAAAACTAAATAACAAAACAGCCAGGGGTCCCCCTGCAAAATGCCCACACCTTACTTGTACTGGTCACGTGAGGTGACGTGGCGAGGGACCTAAACGCAATTAATGGAAGTTTAGGGGCCTAAATATAAATATTACAAAATACTAAAGCGGCAAATGAAAGTTTGAGTTCTATTTAATAAATACAAAAACTTCGCGGGTGAAGTATGCAAAATACCCTCGAAGGGGGTGCTATCCAACGACATCGATGAGTTCACTTATCCACGTGTCGGCTCTGGATCGTGCGATGACGGTTCGGCTCCCTACAACTGAGATTAAAAGATCTGTGGACGATCTGACGGCTGGTAGCAGAGGCGATCCGACGGCTACTGCCCGCATGGGCGGGGCCCCTTGATCTGACGGCTGAAAGGTGAAGACGAAGAACAGGGAAGAAGGCCCTTGCCGGCGAACTTCCCCGGCCTTGATCCTCCTCCTCCGTGGCGTCTGAAGCTCTCAAAATGGGCCGACGAGCTCCTGCAGTCCTCCTCTCGATGTTGGTAACTCCAAAAAGGTCCGGCGATGGTCGGAGGTGGCGCGCATGGCCGGCGGAGCTGATGGGCTCCAAGAACTCCGGTGTCCTCCCAAAATGAGCTCCAGGTGCGCTGAGTGCGTTGACCTGCAGAAAAAGGATGTGAAAGGGTCGAGGGCAAGTTGCCCCGACCCCGCGGTGGTGCGAGAGTGGCGGAGATGGCATGAAGGACGTGGCTCGGCCGGTGGAGCGCTCCGGCGAGGTGGTCGATTGAGCGATTGAGTGGGTGAAACGCGAAATTAACGATGGGAAACGGATCTTAGGACTAAGGCAAAGATAAAGCAAAAGAAAAGAAGAGAAAAGGGGGCTGCCTCGACGGTGGAGACTGGAGGGAAGAAGTACCTCAACTGCCGGCGAAGGGGGAGGTGGTGGAGCCGCCTCAGGTGTTGCTCGACCTGCCTGACGTGCTCGAGAGGAAGATGTCACCTTCCTCGAGCGGTAGGGTGCAAGAACGGGAGCTAACCTATGGAATGAGGGGTTCAAATTCGAATCGAAGTCAGAGGCCACGTTATATGGGGTTGACGAACGGGCGAAAAGATTAAGGAGTCTGGAGCGCAGTGATGATCTAATGCCCGAAAAAATCATTAGGCGAGTATGCCCAATCTACAAGGAGCAAAAGTCGTGAAGATTGCGACCTGAATTGATGCAAGATGCGACTTGGAAAATTCGACAAAAACGAGGTTAAACGATGCTCTGACAGGTGCACATGGGTGGGGGACGACCAGTTGACCGGGGTCAACTAGGGCCGGCACCTGGTTGGTCTACGTGGACCAACAAGGAAAAACCCCTGGTAAATGATTTGTAAAATCAATTTAAAATAGTTAATGATTTTATTATTTTTAGGTTATTAAATGAAAAATATTTGTTATTTTCTAAATTATTTTATGGTGAATTTTGTTTATTTTTATGAGGTACAATTTTGCAAGTCCCTTTTATACCCTTTATAGGTATATTACATATATATTATTATTTTATTTTTATTTTGTGTTTTTAATTTATATATTTCTATGTATTATTTTGTAAATTTATAAAGTGTTTTTATACACTTCAAAATATTTTTATTTTATTTTTCTGATGTAATTTGTACACTTAATAAAATATAAGTATTAATTATGTAGGTATATTTACAGGTATTTTACCTATGTAAGTTATATTACAAGTATTTTATTTTGTATTTTATTTGTGTTTTTATTCTGATTTTAATACACAAATTTATTATACATGATATTTACATAATTATAAAAAATGGGATTATAAAAATAATGGATAAATAATAAAATGAATATTTTAATCTGTACAAATATACAATAGGGGTCCAAAACTCAACTTTCAAACCGTAGCTCCACCAAATGCAAAACCACCGCCATTAAATAGATTATTTTTAATTATATACAACTAAAGGTGAGTTTCCTGCATTTGGAGTTTTTATTTGTGAGATACAGGTCTGGGAAGTTGGGATTCTAGAATTTCATTCAGACCATAACTTTTTAAGTACATTATTTTTTAGTGAAATAAATTTTGTATTTTTCTTTATTTAATTATCTACAACTTTCATGTACAAAGCTTCTTTATTTGAAGTATAGAAAGTGGAACCAAAAATATGTCCCAAAATGAATAAAGAATGAATGAAATAAAAGGAATTTTTATTGTATTTCGGCCCTTATCTCCCCCTACTTTATTCCTTGTCGACCTAGTCATCGAGATGCCTAGGTCTCAGGCTTTCGGGTCATAAAATATTTGCAATATTTTATTCTTTTTCTTTTCTTTTATTTATTCTATAATTTTGGCTTTAATTACAATATTTTATACACTATTTACATGCACATGCATGAATGCTAAAATGCTAGAATTAAGGGTATTTACACGCATTTACTAGGGTTTTTTAGGCCAAAATGATAGAATAAAGATGATGAAATGTGGATTCATCACCTCTCTAACCCGGAGACCCTTGGGGAACATAAAGATGCAGACATGCAATCAAACTCCATTCTTCTCTCTTTATTCAAAACTTCAACAACTTTGTGGTATTATATCACATGAACAAGTTAAGGTTGATAAACGATGAACTAATATCATCCTTGAAGTTCTCATTGGATGTCATGAATAAGGAGAATCCTACTGGAAATGCATTGTATGCACAAGTCAAAGGGAAGCAAGAGGAATCATGGGCCATGAATGGTTTGGCCCATAGGAAGAAGAAGAAGAGGAAGAGTTGAAGTGTTGTGTCATTCACTCAAGATTCCACGCATACGACATCCAAGAAAATGGATGCCCGCCATCACCGCAATAAGCCATGGCACTAGAAGACTACATGAAGACTTGCCCTCCACCACTTTTAATTAGCAAGAATTAACGTCGGTTCTAGTAGGTGATAGAGAGCACATGATAAAAAATGACCACATCAAAATTAATATGAAAATCAATCTTCGATGTGGTCGATTGTTTGTTTTACTTGGGCAAGTCCCAAGGTCGAACTCAGGGGGGTAATATGAGGGGTCTAGAGTCAATTTTAAACAACTATGGATATAGATTTTCAAGAGATATTTCTATGGGGTTTTAATTTTGGGATTTTTACCGGGCAGACCCTATAAACATTTTAAATTACCTCTACGACCTTTGCACAACGTAATTACCCCCAACGACCCTGTAAATTACCCCAAGAATCCCCACAGGCTTCAAACAGATTACCTGGAGGGTTCATGGGGGTAAGAGTTGGTAAGTTTACGGGGTCGAGGGGAGAATTAGGTTGTTTCAAAGGTCGTAGAGGTAATTGGCAAAGTTTATAGGGTCTGTCAGGTAAAAATCCCTTTAGTTTTTGTAGATTTTTATGGATTGCATAGAAGAGATGTAATTTATTGAAATGCACAAATTTTGTAAATATTTTATGCAAGAAAATAATGACATGTAATGTGTGATAGAAAATAGATAATGAAATTTTAAATGATGATAATGAATGAAGCAAGAGCAAAATCAGAGAGCACCTTGATTTAATCCCCAAGCCCGCTTTAATTGATTATAGAAATCAATGATTGTCACAATAATTCCCAAGTACTAGCCCCAATTTCTTACAATTTAATGAGCAATAAAATCAATATCAATGAATAAATGTGCTTAAAAATATCAAATAACTTCCTCCATTTTATTAATATCAAATACAATCTCAAATGATTAATTCAATATTCTATACAATAGATAATCAAGAGAGCTTCAAAACGACACCATGTTTATAAAAATTATAAAATAATGCTCAAGTTATAAATAATATAAGTCGACGAGCATGAATGCAATTAAAATAAATAAAAATGCTCTCCAAAAGTACTTTCTGAGGGTTATTTTACAGTTTTTAAAACTTAGAAGGATGCTTCTGATAATTTTCCTACGACGGGGATATACGCACAAATTCCAGAATGTATGAGGGATGCTCTGCAACTTGCCCACAAGAACGTGTGTATGGCACGTCGTGGACCTATACTAAAATTCCAGAAGAAGCAGGGGTTGGAGGCGCAATAAACCCATATCACATGAGTGAAGCCTGTGGGGATCTTTGTTGGACATGCGAGCCTACAGAGAGCCATTATGCAATAATTGCTATTGCAAGTATCATTCCTTGATCTGAAACGAAGAATAACTAATTTGCATAATAGGTCCCTTAGTACAATTAGGGTTATATACCATGGCCATCTTAATGATCATACAACTATTGATTCAGTTATTGAATCATAGAGGTTGGTGCTTGGATGAATATCTAAAGAGTTAGGTTGAGGACTCATCAAGTACCGTCAAATGATTATTAAGAGAGGATCTCCAGCCTGAGAAGAAGATGGCAATTCTTTCTCTAAAAGGTTGATATCTGACCAACCTCTTGATGCAGGTCTTCTTCATAGGAGTAGAGATTCGAAGGTGTTAGATAAGTTAGGTCAAAGAGTTGACTTAACAAGATCGAGATAACAAAAGTCCTATGGCGTATGCTATCATGATATAGGCACACATCCTCTGACCAAAGACTGATGTGTTACTATATGTCTAAATACATACATTGGGCAGACCAATAGGTTGATGACCCAACAGCAGGTCCACTGCGAGCGTGTGGCCTGCTCGACGCGCTCCGCCGGCATGTGCCCCTCCGCCGTGAGGCGCCGGCCCGTACCCCTCAGCCCAGAGTGGATCTGCCACATTACCCGCCACCTCCGCTAAAGCCACATTCTGATGAGTGATCGATCAACTAGGGTTAAGTATCCAAATATATCAATGGTCGTTACGACCCCAATCAATCGGCTAACTCAACGAGAAAATATATAAAACTACTTTAAAGAAAATCAATCAATGAAATGTAAGCAGTCTTCGCTATTTAATTTACCTGGTATAGGACTGGGGTCGAACACAAGGAGCACGATTAAAGAACTTAGAAGTCAAATTTCGAAAATAAAATTTTTAATGATTTTTTATTTTTCATTTTTTTAGTTTTCAAATAAGGCACAAGTCACAATATGCACACACACTCTTTTTGTATTTTTCAAAATAGTAAAAAATGCTCAAAAAATTTAAAAAATATATTTTTGGGTTTTACATGTTTTAAAATATTTTGGTAATTTTTCCAAGTTTTTCTGATATTTTTATGATTTTATAAAAATCAAACAATAGCAACAAAGGTACACAGTACACATCCAAGAGTATTTTGCAACTTAAAATTAATTTAAGTGCTTAAAACTCCTGGTAATGATTTTTATACAAAAATATACACGAATATCTACACCCACGAACTAAAATTACTATTTTTCAAATTTTCAAGAATTTTCTATAATTTTTCGAAGATTTTTAGTATTTTGCAATTTTTGCTTTTTATAAAGGAATGCACGAAAATTGGATAGAAAATAAAAGACAATAAAATGCACCTAATCAATTTTTTTTGAAACTTTTAGAGTAATATACGAATTTTTATGATTTTTTAAATTTCGGACAGAGAAAAGACACTATTTTTGATTTTTTTTAAATATCAAATACAATTAAAATATGATGAAAATTTTATACAATGGAAATGCACACAAACAGGAGTCTACAAAAATTTTTACAGAATTTTTGAAGCCATAAAAATTATTTGATTCCTTCAAAATAAACATGGAATGTAAAGTCTGTACATGAAGGACTGTAACGTAATTATTTATTATTTTGCATAGAAAATTAACACGAAATAAAAAGAGGGAAGAAAACGCAAATTACCCATGAGGGGCGTGTGCCGCATGTGCTTAAGTTCTAGCGGGGACCTTTATGTAAATATAAAAACCTTCAGGGTCTGACATGTAATTTTCCTAATTTTTTTATTTTGAATCCCTCAGGGTTTTTATTTATTCCTTCGTTTCTTCTTCAGGACCAAAAAGGAGAGCTCAAGGAGGGTCCGCCGCCCTCCCTCTTCCTCTCAATAGATCAGCGGCGGTGAGTACCACTTCACGTGGGGCGATAGCGGTGGAGATCTGACGGGAGCACAGCGGGGCGGTGCCTCCGGCTGGCGACGGAGGCGTCTGGTTGACGCGGGGCTGGCATGGACTCGACGATCGGAAGGCTCTGACAGATAGTTAGAGGGATCACGTGGCAGGAGGCGGAGGGCGCTGCCTCGCGCGGCGGAAGAGGCGCCTGGCGGTAAGGAGGAGGCTTCGAGCGGGTCACGCTTCATCGGTAACGGCACGTGGAAGTGCGAATTCAGCTGGCTCCCAGGTAGTGCACGAGCTCGCGCGGACTTGGAGGCATCCTGGGGGTCGTGGACACGTAGTACGAGGCAGCACACACTGGAGCACCACCGCGCGGATATGGCGGAGACGTTCGGTGGCAGATCTGGGACTATGGCTGGCGACAGATGACATGCAGCAGAGGAGACGCCGCTCGTGGAGGGTGGCTTAACGTCATCGCTATTCGTTTTCCTTTTTTATTTTTATATTTTTTTATGTAAACAGAAATAAATAAAAAATTTATATTTTTTCAAACGGAAATTGTAGACAGAAATAAAATTCTTTTTTATTTTTTTAACTTTCCTGCAAAACAAATGATAGAGATAAAAATAACTATGTATTTTTTTTATTTTATTATTTATTTTATTTATAAACAAAATACGGTGCGTGAATGGTTGCGGATCTTGATGAATCATGAGATAGATCCGAAGATCCAACCACTGTGTGTGGTCGGATGTGAAAGATTGTGAGAGTTAGAATGAGAACATGTGTGGATCGAGAAGATGAGATGAGAATCAGATTCGGATGCAGATCAAATTAGGGTGGAAAATTTTTAGGATTTTAAGATCTAAATTTTAATGAAACCGAAGTACAAACTACGTCTAATATTTATCTAGAAAAAAATGACGGAAAAGAAAATTGGATCTCACATCGAGATTGGATACGCCGTGATGGCCTCGACGAGGACTGGCTCGCTATCACCGGACGGCTCGGAGGTTGGGAGCCTTCTTCAAACAAGATTGCTCTCGGAGATCGAAATCCTCTCCACGAAATATTGATCAAATTGTGAAAGAGGGAGGAGGAGCTCAATAAAAAGAAGAAGAAAATTCAAAAAGGAAAGCATGTACAAAAAAGGAATGTAATTAATGGTTAGTTAAATTAATTAATTAATTAAAAATACAATCTGAAATTAAATAAAATAATTAAAATATTTAATTTACAAAAATTAATTAGCCACCTTAATGGTGGCTATTTAAGGCATAAAATCAAATCTTTATGTATAAGGTAAGTTTTCAAATCAAATAAACGAATAAATTAAATAATTAAATAAATAAATCCAAATTTTGTAATTAAATCAATTTATTAACTAATGTTAGATATTTAATTTTTTGGTGATTTTTATGTAAGGAAATTAGTTGTATACAAGTATTATATACATATAGTACAATATACACATGTACAAATAAGGAAATTATTTTTAAATATTTTTTTTTGAATTTTATTTTTTAAATTTTATTTCTATTTTTAATAATGGATAGAATATTTACAATTATGTACATTATGTATAAAAAATAAATATGAATAAGTATATACAATAAATTTTTGGTGAAATTGCAAAAACCGCCCTAGAAAACCGACTTTTTAACCGTAACTCCAATAATTATGAAACCAGAACCATTTGAAAGATAATTTAATTTAGAGTACAATGGAAATGAGTTTGATTCAATTTGAGTTTGTATGGAGCCTGAATTGATCTTTCAATTATCGCTTTAAGACTTTTTCTGAGTGTGGATACTTTTAATCTGTACATTATTTTACTTTGCAATTATTTTTACTATTTACAAACCATTTTTATTTACAACTTTTGTTTATAAAAATATTTAGTTTGAGGTCAATTTAAATACAAATAAACTAGTGAGTTTTGTACAAATTTACAAGGAAAAATATTTACAAATTATTTTTGGATTTTTGAATTAAAGACCCTATCTCCCCTACTTTATTCATGATCGATCAGGTCAAGTCTTGACCTTCTCCCGAGGTTTGAGTTAGTATGCATTTATTTCATAAATACATCCTTTATTTTTCTTTTTCTTTTTCTTTTCTTTTCTTCTTTATTCTTTTATTTGATATAAAAAGTGGTAAAAATGCATATTTAACAAATGCATGTGAAATGCTAATTACATGAAATTAGTGGATATTTACAGGTATTTGACTAAGGAAATAAAGCTAAAATAGAATAATAAAGGTGATGAATCATGGATTCATCATTCCCCTATACTTTACCTTTGCTAGTCCCTTAGCAAACACCTATTTGGAAAATAATTGAAAACAAAAATAAAGAAAAGAAAAAGGAAAGAAATTAGAACAATGTTGACTTTTAAACTTATCTTCATAAAATTGTAGTATGGAGCTCTATCGAACCTTTGGATTATTAGTGTGTCGGAACCTTAATGGAGAATGGATTTAAAACCTAACAACCTCTAAGTTCCACAAGACTCCTATTAAGGTCTCCTCAACAGTCAGGTCAGAACAAGTCTACATACACAAATTCTTATGACTATGAATCTTTACTTGTACGGTGTAAGTGAAATATAGCTCCTCATCTCAAATAGCAAAGAAACAACCTCTCTCAACAAGGTAACTCTAATCCCCCAGTCTAGCAACTCTTTCCTCAAGGAGCGGGGATATTCCCTTCTAAGTTCAAGTACAACCAACTCAAGAAGAGGGGATGGAGAAGAGAGTGGACGGTAACCAGTGTAGCTACCTATCCCTGGATGCATGACTAATGAATCCACATTTCATCATCTTTATTCTATCATTTTGGCATCAAAAACCCTAGCAAATGCCTGTAAATAGCCTTAAGTATAGTGCATTCATGCATGTGCATCCCATTAGTGTATAAAATACTGTAATTAAAGCCAAAATTACAGAATAAATAAAAGAAAAGAAAAAGAATAAAATATTATAAATATTTTATGACCCAAATCCCCGAGACCTAGGCATCTTGATGAATAGGTCGACCAGGAATAAAGTAGGGGAAGATAAGGGTCAAATACCTATATTATTATATTCATTCTTTATTCATTTTGGGACCTATTTTTGGTTCCACTTTTCATGCATCAAATAAAAAAACTTTGTACACGAAAGTTATAGATAATTTTATAAAGAAAAATACAAAATTGATTTCACTCAAAAATAATGTACAGATAAAAAGTTATGGTCTGAATAAAAATCCAAAAGCCCAACTTCCCAGACCCGTATCTCACAACTGACAACTCCAAATGCAGCAAACTCACCTTTAATTGTATATAGAATAAAATAAGCTATTTAATGGCGGTGGTTTCGCATTTGGCGGAGCTACGGTTTGAAAGTTGAGTTTTGGACCCACCTTGTATAGTTGTACTGATTAAAATATTCAATTTATTATTTATTCATTATTTTTGTATTTTTATATTTTTATAATGTTGTAATTAATACTTAAAATCAGAATAAAAATGCAAAGGAAACTCAAAATAAAAATACTTGTATATAAAATACACAGGTATTATACCTATATTTATACCTATACATTTTATACTTATATTTTATTCAATGTACAGAATACATCAGAAAAATAAAATAAAAATATATTTGTGTATACAAAAGTATTTTATGATTTTAGAAAATAATAAATAAAAATAATAAAATTAAAATACACAGAATAAAAATAAAGACTAAAATATATAGGTATTATACCTATAAAGGGCTCAAAAGTAAACTCATAAAAAATATACCTCGTAAAATAAATTAAAAATCATAATAAAATACTACATAAAATAACGAATATTTTTTATTTTATAATCACAATTTAATTCGGTTTATTTCTATTTTTAAATGGATTAAATCAGGGTTTTTCCTGGTTGGTCCACGTGGACCAACCAGGTTTCAGCCCTAGTTGACTTCGGTCAACTGGTCGTTCCTAGCCCTGTAGCCCTTGTCAGAGTCAAGTTTGACCCCTTTTTCTCCATTTTTTTGAGGCCTCGTCTTGCATCATCTTGTGATAGACCCTTCTTGGCTTTTGATCCTCGATCAATGGCATGCCCGCCCTTGCGAAACCTTCGTCGAAGGGCCACTATAGCCACTGCTAGGCCTCGTTCTTCCCCCACCGTCCGTCAACTCTACTTAACCAAGCCTTGGACGTTAATTCGAATTTGAACCCCAATTTTTGGCTCTCTCGCCCCCCTTTGGATCCCATTCAACTCCTGGAGGTGACAGCTCCAGGATCGGCACATCTAGGAGGCGGAGCAGCGACCTAGGGCGTTCCGAGCACCTCCGGCCGACCACCATCGAGGTACCCCCAACCTCGGGCACTCCAGGCCCTTGAGGTACCTTTCTCTGCCTCATTTCCCTCTCCGTAGTTTAGTTACCATCTTAGGATTAAAATCCCTCAAAAAGATCACGTTTTCATCGATCAATCCATCCAATCATTCCATCTTGCCGGAGTGCACCTCCGGCCGAGCATCATCTCTTCATCCCGCGCTTCCTTTCCACCCTCCACGGAATCCAGGCACTTTGCCCTGGACTCTATCACCTTCTTCTGCAGGTCCGAGTGTAAGAACCGCACCTGGGAGTGATTTTGGGGTTCGTCGGAGGAACCTGGAGCTCCTGAGCTCCGCTGCCGTCGCAGGTGAAGACCAGCTCCTCCCCGACCATTTTGAAGCTCTCCAGACACAAAGGACGCCTGCAGGAAGCGATGGGGCCGTTTTGAGGCCTTAACGACGACGACAAGGGGCAGGGGAGGTCGCGGAAATTCGCCGTCGCCGGCCTTCTTCCGCGTTCTTCCTCCTGGCCTCGCTGTCGTCCGATCAAGAAGGACCCCCAGACTTATCGTGGACCGTCCGATCGTCGGAGCCCCGCCACCGTCGGATCTCAGCTGAGATCTGATCTCAGACGTCCACGGGCGAACCGTCATCGTGCCCGGAGAAGCTACCACGTGGATAAGTGGCGCGGCCCACACCGCCGGATCGAACCTCGCCACCAACCGTTGGATGCCCGCCACGCGTCATCAGCTTAGCCGCCACCGTCGGATCGTCCCAGCGAGGGTATTTTGCAGTCATACCCCCGCTATTTTTATAATATTAGTTTAGTCCCGAAACTTTATTTCGTAGTTTATATATTTTGTAAATTTTGCAAAAAGACCCTTGAGCTTTTAGTATTTACATATAGGTCCTCTACCACGTCACCTCACGTGACCTGTACACGTGAGGTGCGGGCATTTTGCATAGAGGCCCTCGGCCTTTGGTTTATTTCGTTTCAGTACCAAAAATTTGATATTAAGTGTTATATTTTTGGAGAAATTGCATGTAAGCCCTCGGATTTTGGAAAATTACTTTTCAATCCTCGACAGGCGCGTGCAAGTCACGCGCCCCTGGTGGGTAATTTATGCCGACACCCTTGCGGCTTTTGGAATTTAAGTTTGATCCTAGAAAGTGAATATTCAGTTCAATATTTTGTGAAAAATTGCATGTCTGCCTCTGAACTTTTGGATATTTGCACTTATACCCCTACCAGGCTGTGATATTTTTGCGTGCTTGCTTGATTTAATTAGGGCATCATTTTAATTCCAAAAATTCTCAAAAATTGAACTTAAGCTACTCTGTGCTTGATCTTTACACGCCATTCTTGGTCGGACCAACCCAACCGGCGATTTCCGACAAGTCTTTCGGAACAAAACAAGTACGCTATATTTTTAGTTTTCGATTTTCTTTCATTTTAATATTTACTAAAAATAAAAAACTCTCCATTTCAGCACTGTCTAGCTTAGAAAATACCAAAAAATATTAAAAGACCTTGAAAAATTCCAAAAAAAATCCCTATTGTCTATTTTATCATATTTTAGCGTCAGTCCAAAAATCACTAAAAATCTCAAAAGAAAAACCCTAAAAATTTAAAAATACATAAAAACTTCAAAAAAAAATAAAAAATTCTAGAAAACTCTAAAAATTATAAACCCAGTTCCCATTTCTTCTATCTTTTATTAACTTTATTTGAAAAATAGTTTGGAAAATTTTTATGGTTGTTTGCTATTTTTAATTCCCATTTTACCCCCAGTCAGTAGCTTGTCCACTGTTTTGCTTCATTTTGCTATTTAAAAATACCAAAAATAGTTGGGAAAATACCCAAAAATCACAAAAATAGTAGAAAATCATAAAAATACCAAAAAGAATTTATTTTTGAATTTTTGGTTATTTTTGCACATTTTTATTAATATTCTATCTTCTCTTTTATTACATTGTCTTTATATTCCAATATTGAAAAAATATAAAAAATATAAAATATAAATTATAAAAATCAGAAAATTAAAATCAAAATACAAAATTAAAAATTAAATTAAAAAAACATTTAAAAAAATTAAAAACCCACACAAATCTTTGCTTGCATAGTGTAGACACACTTCACTCACATTCACTCATACACATTTATTTGAATTACCCTGTTTGCTCCCTGTGTTCAAACTCTCTGCATACTTGCTTGCTATACATTTTGTGCAGAGTTAAAAATAAATTTTAACTCCACATTTATTTCTATTTCTTTGATCTATAGTGTGGGTTAACTGTTGATTTTAGTCCAGGATTCATTGTGAGTCGTCACAGCGACGGTTGTCTCCGCCTTGTGTGAGATACCATTTTAGACTCCGTGAATTTTGGCCAAATCAATGACCAGTGTAGCCAAGTCATCCACTGCAAGCTTACAAACATTTAACTTTAAAGCTCTTATTCTTTTTTTTTCACTTGTATATACACTCCGGCATGTATTTTACTTTCAATCAGGCTTGTCCACTTTTTGGAGATTCTGCATTTTTTTCTCTTTTTTTTGAAAACATATACAAGGTGCAGCATGTACATAAGGAGTTTTTCCTCTTGAGCCGGTAGACTATCCCTCTTTTGAAGCATTGTTGCAACCCCACAGCATCTTGTCTTTAGACCTCAACATCGCTAGACTAGGTTGAGATACACTTCCCTCCCTAGAGGAGGACTAGATGTCCTGCCTAGATGTACTACCCTCATATGCTACCCTAAGCTTAAAGATTCTGTCCCTCACTACCTCCTCCATGAAGAGCTATGTGTAGAGTGCTTGTCCAAGGTAAGCCACGGTCTGAAAGAATCATGCATGTGTTGTTAAATATTCTACTTAGACTAATCAA
Organism: Ottelia alismoides; assembly: GCA_037367405.1. Taxonomy (NCBI): domain Eukaryota; kingdom Viridiplantae; phylum Streptophyta; class Magnoliopsida; order Alismatales; family Hydrocharitaceae; genus Ottelia; species Ottelia alismoides. The sequence continues at coordinate 655,682 of JAZKJV010009197.1, forward strand.
GATGACATGTGAACATAGTCTTATGGACTCAAAGAATTAAGTCACTGGGACCTGAAAAGTCTTAACTCTAGTTCTTATAAGGTTCCTCTGAAATTAAGTGGATTAAGGTCCAACTAAGCTCCATTCTTCAGTTTTATTCCAAACTTGGTTTAAATGTCAATATTATCCTGAAAAATGCACATGCTAATGCAAGAAATATGTACAATGGAAAGAAAAGAAAGCAGCATCTTTTTGTGAAACAATTTTCTAATTTTGAACTTTTTATGGATTTTTTTGAAAAATGATGCACATGCAAAAAGAGTTTTTTATGTAAATTTTTATAGACTTTTGGTTTTTGTAGTTTTTCTATAAACAAAAGGTTAGTAACATATACAAGTATATACAATTTTTTAATAAGGGTTAGGGATGAGATACACATATTTACATAGGAGTGAGTCAACTATTTACAAGAATCATGTGAAAAGATTTACAACTTGAGTAATTTATACATGTATATACATACTGTTGGAATTTTTTTGTGTGTGATGCATATATTCCTCAAACTTATTTGAAAATAATTTTACAAATAATTTTGAAAACTATAGTTCAAAATATTTTTCAAACAATTTTACATACATTTACAAACATTTGAAAACAATTTTGCAAACATTTTTCAAACAATATATATAGATTTTCAAAATAATTTTCAACCATTTTCAAAATATTTTTACAAAAAAATTATTTCACATAAAGAAAAGGAAAAAAATTTTACAAGCCAAAATATTTTTACAAGGGTTGAAATATTTTTCAAACATTTTTCAAAAAAAATTCAAATAGGTTTTCAAACTACTTTCAAAATATTTTTCAAAATATTTTAACCTGACTTATTATTCAGTATATACAAAAAGAATTTTGAGGAAATATCTGCATCATCTTTTTTCTATTAGTTGTTTTTTAAATTTGACATTTATTTATACAATATTTTAGACATATTAGAAATATGAAAGTACAAGTTATGGCTAAAGTATATATGCAATATATATGACACCCCCTATACTTAGCTCGAACTATGTCCTCATAATGATCAAAGAGCTCAATGGAAGAAATAACTCGTGCTGAGTATTGGGATGTGAAAAGAATTCAATACTACAATGATGAATAAAAGAGTATAATCAATAGAAGTCGGAGATCCCCCTATACTTAAGATCAAGTAATCCTAAGTATAGAAGATTGTACACAAGGGAAAAATCGAGGGTTAGAATGTACAAATATCACCTCCCCTATACTTAGGGTAAAATATCCCTAAGTATAGGCAGCAAAACAGAGGTAAAAAGAATCAAAATAATAATAAAAAATCTGACACCCCCTATACTTAGGGTAAAGTACACCCTAAGTATAGCATAATCATAAGATGGAGATGAGGTGTTAGACAAAAGAATGTGCGATATGGACAACTGGATCTATACAGTTGCATAAGGAAGTGATAATCAGGCATGAGATGCAAATGATGAGAGCCCAAACCTCATCTCATGCAAAATGAATAGGGGCAACATCGACGTTCAGCGGATCATGATCTAGATATGGCTTCAGGCGCTGATTGTTAACTCCAAAGGTGGACTCAAATGACATCTTAGATATATCAATGCTGCCATTGTCATGCACCTTCCGGACCAAGTATGGTCACTTCCATTTACTCTGTAACTTCCCTGCAAATAATTTCAGCCTGGCATCGAATAACCATACTCTCTGGTTTGGCTCAAACTGCTTATGGCTAATGTGAGAATCATGTCATATCTTCACTCGCTCCTTATACTGCATGCTACTCGAAAAGGTTGTATCTCTAAGCTCCTCCAAGGCTGTCAATTCTGCTCTCCTCTGATCTCCTATACTCTCATGATATAAGAATATCTCAGTGACTTCCCGATGTGACTTATGCTTCAGCTCAACTGGTAGGTGGCATGGCTTGCCATAAATGAGTCGGAACGAAGATGTACCCAATGGAGTCTTGAAGGATGTACAATATGCCCTCAATATCGAGTCCAAAGGTTGTGACCAATCCTTTTGGTCTGGGTGGACTACCTTCTGCAATATAGTCTTAATCTCCCTGTTAGAAACCTCAGCAAGATCATTCGTATGTGGATGACAAGGAGTGGAAACTCTATGATCTATGCTGAACTCGTTAGCAAGGGTCCTTACCTTATCATTGATAAAATGAGTCCCCCCGTCTGATATCAAAATTTTAGTTACTCCTAACCGTGAAATGATATTTTTCCTCAAGAATTTACAAATAGTCTTAACATCTGCGGTTCGAGCGGGGATGGCATCAACCCAATGATTCACATAATATACAGCAAGCAAGATATACTCAAATCCTTGACTCTTAGGAAATGGGCCCATGAAATCGATGCCCCATGCGTCAAAGACCTCACATAAGTGAATGGGTTGCATCGGCATCATATCTCTCCATCCACAAGTGCCCATTTTTTGACAGTCAATACATCTCTTTACGAATTCATCTGAATGCTTGAAGAGAGTAGGCCACCAAAGGCCAGATTGGAGAAACTTTTGTGATGTCTGTATCCCATAATGATGTCCTCCTGCCCAAGCTTGTGGCAATAGGTGAGGACGTTATGCTGCTCTTCTTAAGGAATACACTGTCTCCAGATGCTATCCTCCCCTTCATGATAAAGAGTGGAATTTTCCCAATAGTACAACTTGGCCTTCGCAAGAAAGGTCTCAAGTCGTTGTCTGGGCTAACCTTGTGGAACTTTCTTTGCGACAAGATAATTCACAATGTCGGCGTACCATGGAAGTGAGGTGATCGCAAGGATCGCCTCATCTAGGAATGTCTTTGTAATAGGTGTGATCTGATCTGAATCCTCATAGTTCTCTAAATGGGAGAGATGATCCACCACCATATTTTTATCTCCAGGTTTATCCTTATTCTCTATGTCAAACTCCTGGAGTAAAATGATCCATCAAGTCAATCTGGTTTTGGCATCCTTCTTTGCCATTAAGTATCAGATGGCAGTGTGATCAGTATAAATAGTCACTCTAGATCCGATAATGTAAGATCTAAACTTATCAAGAGCAAAGACTATTGCTAGCATCTCCTTCTCAGTCACTGTGTAGTTCCGCTGAGCGACATCCAAAGTCTGGCTATCATAGTGAATGGCATACGGTAATCTATTTCTCCTCTGTCCTAATACGGCTCTTAAGGCAAAATCAGAGGCATCCGTCATGATCTCGAATGGGACCAATCAGGCGATCAAAGGACAGAAGCCTCAACAACTAGATTCTTGAGAGTCTCAAATGACGCAAGACACTTATCATCAGCAAGGAACTCAGTGTTTTTTGTCAACAAATAAGTGAGCAGTCGGGCAATTCTGCTGAAGTCTTGTATGAACCATCGGTAGAAACCGACATACCCTACAAAAGACCGTAACTGTCGTAAATTGGACGGTAGATTGAGTTTCTTGATGATGTCCACCTTGGCCGGGTCGACCTCCATGCCCCTATTGGAGATGATATGGCCAAGGCTTGTCCCCTGAGTCACCATAAAGTGACTCTTCTCCCAAGATAATACTAAGTTGACCTTGATGCAACGCTAAAGTACTCGGTCTAGGTAATCAAGACATGCATCAAAACTGTCCCCGTAGACTGAGAAGTCATCCATGAAGACTTCTAAATACTCACCAACCATGTCCGAGAAAATAGAGAGCATGCACCTTCGGAATGTAGCTGGGGCATTATATAATCCAAAGGGCATCTGTCTAAAAGCATACATCCCAAACAGACATGTGAAAGTTGTTTTCTCTTGATCTTCTGGTGCTATGGCCACCTGGTTGTATCCCGAATACCCATCCAGAAAGCAGTAGTAACTCTTCCCAGCTAGTCTCTCAATGATCGAATCTATGAATGGTAGTGGGAAGTTGTCCTTCTTGGTGGCCTGATTCAATCGTCTGTAGTCCAGACAAAGCCTCAAAGAAGTGGGTACCCATGTAGCTATCTCCTCTCCAGACTCGTTACAACTGTGGTGATACCCGTCTTCTTGGGTACCACATGCAATGGACTAACCCACTTGGAGTCGGAGATGGGGTAGATAAAATTGGCGCTCCACCACTTAGATATTTCCTTCATGACCACATCTCGAAGATTCAGGTTCAGCCGTCACTGGAACTCACGCGAGGGCTTGGCGTCTTCTTTGAGATAAATGTGGTGGGAGCACAGAGCCGGACTTATCCCCTGGAGATCAGCTACACTCCATCCTATTGCCTTGCAGTTTCTTTCAAGAACCTCCATCAAATGAGATTCTTGGTCTTCAGTCAAATCTGTTGAGATAATGACTGGGAACATATCTGGCTCACCTGCAAGGAATCTGTACTCCATGCTCTGTGGCAAGGTCTCCAATTCTGGACAAGTGGGAGCTGGTATATCTATCTTTTGGAATGTCTGAGTGAATGCTACCAGATATGCGTGTAAGAACTCTCGCTGTAGTGGTAACTCTGACGAAGATGGCTCTTCTAGTATATCTGTCAACGAACCTAGCTCACTCTCTGCCCTAGCTGTCAGCTCTGTAGGCACAAGACATGGTAAATATTCATCGAACTCCTACCAGTCAAAATCAGTGTCTGTGTTTGAGGGATTTGAATCTGAAGCGTATGAAACAAAATCGACTTCACTATTCTAACCATGATAGACAGCCTCTACTGTATCTTGTGCCATGAGTGTGCTCTCCAAACTCTCATCTGCTATGATTTGTGAATCTACAATGTCTGAAGATGTGACAAGAGCTCGTGATGTGGGATCTACCCAAACTTCTTCATCATCTGTAAAAACAAAGTCACACTCCTTATGGATATCTAGCTCTGCCTCTGCCATCTACTCTGAGTCGGTCATCTGATCTGAGCACTCTGAATCTCTGGCTCTGGTTTCCTCGATCGTCTCTATTTGTACTCTTTCACCCTCGACGCGAAAGTACCTTCCCACTATCATGGTCGGACACCGCCTTGGCTGTGACCAAGAATGTTCGTCCTAAAATGATGGGGGTATCTGTCACGGATTCAGGGATCTCCATGTCAAATACAAAAAAGTATACCAAGAATTTCAGGCCCTGAATTGTGTCGAAAATGTCCTTAAGTAACTCCTTCATCCTCTTAACAGATCTATCAACAAACTGAAGGATTGTCCCGCTCTCTCTAAGAGGGCCAAACTCGAATCAATCGAGTAAGGCAGCCAGAAGAAGGTTAATCGAAGAACCACTGTCTAATAAGGTACGATCGAAACGATGCTCATGAATGTGGCATCTGACATATGGAGCTCCTACATCAGGTCTCTTGGCGGGCATTTGGTTCTGTATAGCGAAGCAAGTGGTACGGGTAAGCACATGGATTTATGTATTATGATTCTTCTTCTTCCTATGTATAGTGGTCTTATCTCTCAGGTGCTTCTGGAAAAGAGGGATGTGCTCTAGTGCCTCCTGTAGAGTCAGCTGGATATGAAATCTGTCGATCATCTACTGGTTGAACTCTAACTGCTGTGCTTTTTTTGGATTTTCTATTTTCTTCCCCTGCGCCAAGCGGAGTGCCTGGGGGAAAGGGATAACTGGACCCTCCTCGGATAGAGGGATATGAAGAGGTTCATGCTGCTATGAAGGAATGGAGCCCATAATCATCATGCAACACATATGGACTCGGAGAAGATAAAGAAACCATTCCTTTATTCATTTTTTGGTCTTTTTGATATTATCATGAGATACAAAAACAGAAGGAAACACAACTAGAATAGAAATGGTGGCATCAGCACCACCCAGGACATCTGTCTTTGTGGCATCAACACCACACTCTGGCTCAGCATCACATCGAATGGTGGCATCAGTACCACCAACTACATCTGGAGAAGTGACAGCCTCATTATCGTCGACTGGATCATCATCCTTGGTGGCATCAACATCACCATCATCAACATCATCAACGGTATCAGCACCACTATCCTCCTCGTCTGGTGCTCTTAGATCATCATGGGGTCGTCGCTCAGACGAGGCGTCGTCGGCTGGCATCCTACGCTCCTAAGTGTTACAAAATCAGCATCAAATATGTAGGAAGAAATATCACCCAATGAATCACTAGGAGTGGTGATCTCTGTAAACTGTACCTGCTCAGACTTCCTCTTCAGATTGTTTGGGTTCGGTTCAATCTGAGTGGGTATGTCAGCTTTGCCCTTGATTATTTCCCTCATCTCTTGCCTGAACTCGTCCATCTCCTGCCTGAAGGATGCATGTTGGTGTGAGAGTAGGCGGGTTAGATCATCTAGGGATGGGTTCTCATAGGCTGGTCCATGAGAACCGGACGGGTTGCCTCGCTGGAAATGAGGCTGGCTCTGTTGGTACTGGTGAGGGGGAGGCTGAGAATACTGCTGCTGAGACTGCTGCTGGTGCTGCCTCCACTGATGTCCCTGTTGGTAGGGACGAGGTTCCGACTGGTAATAATGTTGTGGCTAGGAGTACTGGGGTTGTTGTTGTTGCTAGCTGCTCTGTCCACCCGGAGTTGGAGGCTGCTGCTGGGATGAGGTGCCTCCGGTAGACCACCTGAAACATGGATGATCTCGGCGGATCCCGAGATGCTATCGATCATACCAAATCCCGTTGACTTCCATCAATGGCTCCTGCTCGTAAGGGGGCGGGGGAAGAGCTGTCAGTGGCTAATCTAGCTGATACACCACCATTTGAATGTCCTGAGATGGTTGTGGCTGAGAGTAGTGCTGTTGCAACGATTGAACTGGCTCTGCCTGAATGTGGTAAACCTAGCGGTACTGGGCAGAGTGATGGGAAGAGTTGTTGCTGCTGGGATCAGCCCATGACCTTGGACGGGGCTGAGAAGTCGTATGTGCCTCTTGGAGACATAAGATATGGGTCTCCAGGTCACTAAGAGTCCGTGCTAACTGATCCATCTGTGTCATGCCCTAGAATTGCTTCTTCTCTATGATCTCTGTGCGTCCAACTTCTCGCTGATAATACACATGTCAGCGGCTGAAGACTCTGCCTGTGATGTTGCTGGTGATGAAGAAATGGATGGACCCGCATCAACCTGTGTTATCCTCTGATAGGACATGGCCTAGGGTAGGGGCTTCCCTTGAGTGTAGAGCCTGGTCTGGGACATCACTGTGTAGTTTTCAGTCATCTCCTCATAGATGGACCAGACCTGATCTTCATCCTTGGCGAAGTAGGAGACCCCACAAGAAGCATTGACTAGCCCTTGCAGCTCCGGTGTCATCCCACAAAAGAAGCTCTGGACAAGATTGGGCTTGGATATATCATGATGCGGACACCAGTCAATGAGCTCACGGAATCGATCCCATGCCTTATGAAATTGCTCATTAGGGATCATGGAGAAGTTGTTAATCAAAGCTCGTGTTGCGTTTGTCCGATCGAGTGGATAATACTTGTTTAAGTACTCGGTCCGGAGCTACTCCCAAGTAGTGACGTATCTCCCCAAATGCTTTAGCAGTAGGCTGCTCTGTTAACCAAGGAGAAAGGGAATGCCATCATCTTGATGGTGTCCTCGTCCACGAATCTATCATGGACAGTACTGTAGATCATCTCAAACTCCTGTAGGTAAAGATGCGGCTCCTCGGTGGCTAGCCCGTGGAACTTGGGCAAAAGCTGAATGGTCTAGGGTGGAAGATTGAAGTCACCTAGAATAACTAGAAGCTGGATCCAATGGTATGCGAGAGTTGCAACAGGGTTGTCAACTCCCTCATCGGCCTGCCTAATCTGGGTAGATCCTACGGGTCTTCTGGCCCACCTCCTGCTCCTCCTCCAGCTACGGGAATGTCCTCACTGGCTGGTCTCTATTGCTCTCCTCTGTTGGCTCGCATATGTTGTAACTCCTGACGGATCTCTGCCATGAATGCTCCCTGATCCCGAATATGTCACTGCATCGTCTCCAGGGAGGCTAACAAGGAATTGTTGATGGCGCCCTGATCTAGAACATAAGTCGAACTCCAGGACTGTTCATCGATACGTCCGTCACTGCTGGCCATCTCGTGGGTCTCTGCAAAGGCAAAAGATCCTAACTCAGGTGTCGTCAAATGAACAAAAAATTGTGCTGGTCTCTGCTCAAGCACCTCAGGACTGGAAGAAGGGTGGTCAAGGGGGAACATGGTAGAATCAAACTCTGGTTCAGAGAGCGGGTCTAAGCTCTCCGAAGCCCCCCTAGATGAGTAGGGAGGAGTGCTCGAGAGCGATGCTGCCAGAGACAGCCTAAGGGATCTCCTGCCCATCATCGTGATGTGGGAGTAGTGCGGATGATATCTGGATACAAACAAGATCAGAAGCCAAATCCATAATTCACATACTCAATACGAGCTGATGTCCGTAAAGGTTCGATCGTTTATCTTGTCAATTTATTTTATGTGATAAATCAAGCTTGCAGAGCGATTAGGCAAGCTGTTAGGAACCCGATGCTCCTAGGAGACCGGCCCAATCCCAAAGCTAGATCTTTCCCAGCCAGTATGAATTGCGGACCGTTTACCGACTACCTGATCAATTCAATCTGTTAAGAACGTCGCATGCTGCTTTACCGGCTACCGGAGAGATCCTCATTGGAGAATGACTAACCCCAAGACTAGTAGTCTAACGGAAGTTCAGGTGTGGCTCTATCCTAGTGTGCGGGTCACTCTCTCGCTCAAGCAAATCAAACAATGAGGGGGTGACTCTCCCCAAAACAAATATTTTTTGATGAGGTGGGTTTTAGGGTCAAGTTGGCATTAGCAGTCCCAAATTTTATTGCTTTCACTTTTGTAAATATTTTTTTGAAAATAAACAACTCCTAACAATTTTTTCGATTTCCTTTGATTATTTTGGAAACAGGGGGAGGAAGTCAAAAAAGCTGATGCGCGGTCAAATACAATGATGCATGCAGAGCTAGAAATACGTACCTTGCTCCAGCACTCTACATGCAATATGATTCGTGCATAAAATTAAATACTGAAAGGAAACTAACTATATGATGCATGAGGAAATCGACCTTAGACGAGCAACTTCTATTGATCGTGAAGAATAAATAGCTAACTAATCAGAGAGAGGCCTGAGTCCGATCTCAGATGTCGATCTGTGTCCGCCACAATGGATCCTGCCAGCGTTGTATACGACCTCTAGCGGCGCGTGGCCTCTCAAACGATTAAGTTAACTTTTTTAATTTATTTTCAACTAGGTCCAATTACGATCTATAGGAACATGCAAGCAATTAAGTGTTCGGACTTAGCTAATTCTGTCACAATCAACAAAAATCCAAAGTCTAGGGGCTAAATCCACGAGAATCAAATAGAGAAGTAAGGTGGTGACATCAAAACATGAAAAACAACGGCGAGGTCCCCCAAGTACACCGACACTTGGCGAAACAGACCCCGAGTACAAGTGTCCAAGTGTCCAAACAGTCTCAGAGTCTATTACAAAAATCTCAAAATGTTCTCTAAGATAGAACAACTGCCTCCTACTCTTCTTCTGCTCCTCCTCATGCACAAGTCCTAAAAAAAGAATCCGAGTCATCCTCCAAGTGGTTTATCGCACAAAAATCAAAGTAGACGATGGTCAGAAAATAGTTATAATATATAGAGACAAATAAAATAAAACTGAAAAATGACTACAAAGCCATACTCCCCGACAACGACGCCATTATGATGACACGCCTGACAACTCGGGTTAAGTATGCAAATAATCAAGGATCGTTGTGACCCGAATCACAAAGCGTAATCAACGAGAAAAATAAGTATAAACCACTTTTAAGAAAATCAATCAATTAAAAGTAAGCGGTATTCGCTATTTAATTTACCTGGTATAGCGACCAGGGTCAAACATAAGGAGCACGATTAAAGAACTTAGCAGTCAAATTTCGAAAATAAAAAATTTAATGGTTTTTTATTTTTCATTTTTTTAATTTTCAAATAAGGCACAATTCACAATATGCACACACACTATTTTTAATTTTCAAAATAGTAAAAAATGCTCAGAAAATTGCAAAAAATATTTTTTTGGGTTTTACAGGTTTTAAAATGTTTTTAGTATTTTTTCAAGTTTTTCTGATTTTTTGTGATTTTATTAAAATCAAAGAGTGGCAACAAAGGTACAGTGCACAACTAAGAATATTTTTCAACTTAAAATTAATTTAAGTGCCCAAAAATCATGGCAATGATTTTCGTACAAACACAAATATCTACACCCAGGAACTGAAATCACTAGTTTTCGATTTTTCTAGTATTTTCTACAATTTTTCGAAGATTTTTTGTATTTTGCATTTTTTTTGGTTTTTATAAAGGATTAATGCACAAAAATTGGATTGAAAATAAAATACAATAAAATACACTAATCTATTTTTTGGAATTTTTAGAGCAATATATGAATTTTTATTATTTTTTAAAATTCGGACAGAGAAAAAAACACAGTTTTTGATTTTTTTTAAATATTAAATAAAATTAAAATGCGATGAAAATTTTATACAATGAAAATGCACACAACATGAGTCTACAAATTTTTTTACAGAATTTTTGAAGCCACAAAAAAACATTTGATTCCTTCAAAATAAACATGCAATGTAAAGCCTATAAATGAAGGACTGTAACGTAATTATTTATTGTTTTTGCATAGAAAAATAACACGAAATAAAAAGGGGGAAGAAATGCAAATTACCCATGGATGGCGTGCGTCGCACGTGCTTAAGTTCTGGTGGGGACCTTTATGTAAATACGAAAACATTCAAGGACTGACATGCAATTTTCCCAATTTTTTATTTCGAATCCCTTAGGGTTTTTGTTTGTTCCTTCATTTATTCTTTAGAACCAAAAGGGAGAGATCAAGGAGGGGTCGCCGCTCTCCCTCTTCCTCTCAACAGATCAGCGGCGGCAAGTACCGCTTCACGTGAGACGACAACGATGGAGATATGGCGGCGACGCAGCGGGGCGGTGCCTCCGACATGCGGTGGAAGCGTCTGGTTGACGCAGCGCTGGCGTAGATTCGGTGATCGGAAGGCTCTGGCAGATGGTCAGAGGGATCACATGGCAGGTGGCGGAGGGCGTCGCCTCACACGACGGAAGAGGCTGTTGGCAGCGAGGTGGAGGCTTCGGGCGGGTCGTGCATCGTCGGCGACGACACGTGGAAGGGCGGACTCGGTGGGCTCCCAGGCAGTGTGCGGGTGATAATCGAGATTTGGCGAGGGTCAAAAGTAGTCCACACAAGGCAGGACCACAATGTCGCTGAGCGACCGCTCATGAAACCTCAATCAATCAACAATTAACCCACGACAATCAAATCCAGCAATGAAAATAGAGGTGGAGTCAAACTTTATTATAACTCTACAAAAATGTGTATAGTGTGCAAGTGTGTAGAGGTCAAACACAGGGAGCAAGCAAGATAGATCAAGGGAAAATGTGCAAAATGTGATATGTGATCAAGTGCCTACAAACAAACAGATTTTTGTGGGTTTTTATTTTTATATTTTTTATTAAATTTTTGACTTTATATTTTTATATTTTGATCTTTAATTTTTTATTTTTATATTTTCTTTTTATATTTTATATATTTTTTATATTTTCTTTTTTAAATAGAAGATATAAACAAAGTAAGAAAGAGACAGATAATGTATTAATAAAAATAGGTAAAGTAAGGAAAAATCAAGAAATAAATGTTTTTAGGCTTTTTATATTTTTCTACTATTTTTGTGATTTTTCTAGATTTTTCCTAATTTTTTGGTATTTTAAAAGTCAAAAATACTGAAAACAGTAGATAAAATAAAGAGCTGAAATAAAATAGAGAAATAAAATAGAAAACAGTAACAAAAATTCTCCAAATTAATTTTAGATTAAAGATAACAAAATAAAGAAAATTCAGGAAAAGAAAACACAATTTTTAGATTTTTTATGAATTTTATAAATTTTTATGAATGTTTTTAGAGTTTTTATATTTTTACGGGTTTTCTTTTGTATTTTTTTAATGATTTTTGGACTGAAGTTAAAACACACTAAAATAAACAATATATTTTTTGGGAATTTGCTTAAATGTTTTATATTTTTTAATGTATTTTCTATTGCATTCAAAGATGAAAATGCATGTTTTTGATTTTTAATAAACATTGAAATGTCAGAAAAATGCAAACCAAAAATATGCCATGATAATATGATGCAGCAGGAACCTAAGATGATTTTTGTGAATTTTTTAGCAACTTATAGATGCATGGAATAAATAGAGGAAACATCAAGAAAACTCATGCTAGCAGGGGCATAAATGTAATAACAGAAAGTTCAAGGGCCAACATACGATTCCTCCACAAAATATATAACTAATAAATCACTTTCCAGGGCCAAATGTGAATATACAAACCCGCTGGGGTATACGTGCAAAAAGACCAAGGTCACGCGCACATGCACGCGACTTGGCAGGGGCACAAATGTAATTATCAAAAAATTAGGGGGCTTAATGAAAATTTTACAACAGTTTTTAAAAGCAGATGAAAGATTATATATTAATTAATAAATAAAAAAATGAGCAGGGTTAACTTTGCAAAATACCCAAGCGTGTGGATCGGACGGTTGGGGGGCTCTTCACTTATACACGTCTCAGCACGGGAGAGATCGATGCTGGTTCGCCACGGACGTCCGAGATTAGATGATGCTTGGACGATCTGACGGATGGCACGGGCGCGATCCGACGGCGGCTGTAGCTCACTAAGAATGAGCTGAGATCCGACAGCTCGGTGAAGATCTGCAAGAACATGCAAAGAACAGGGCTCTGGCGAGATGGAATCGATGTGAGCTCTGTCGTCCGACATGATCTGCAGTTGCTGTAAGGTCCACGAGCACGTTGGAGGTCCCCTCTGTTGGCCGGGGTGATCAGATGGTTCCAAAGATGGCCAGAGTGCACCCGCGGAGGCGAATGAGCACAGAAGCTCCAGGTGGTCTGGCCGGGCGCGCAAAATCACTCCAGGCTCTCCAGGAAAGCATGAACCTACAAGAAAAGATTAAGGGGGTTGCGGGCAAATTACCGCGACCCTCCTGGTGGATGAAAGGCGGCGGAGAACGACAAGAAGGATACTCGCCGGAGCAAGCTCCGGCGAGGGGGTGCGGGTGGTGATCGGTCGAGCTTGAATCGAAATGGAAGGTGGAAAAGAATCCTACGACTATGGAGTATAAGGAAATGCACAAAAATACAAGATAAAACAGAACCTCAAGGGGGTAAAATCCCAAGGTGGACCTCGACGGCCAGGGCCGGAGATGGGGGGTGGAGACACGCTTCAGGCCACTGCCGCACCTCAACGAGGAGCTTGGATCAATCCCCCGTCACCGGAGATCACAAGCTGCAACTCGGATGTCTCGGCTAGGCCCAAATGCGGTTCCCCGGAAGAAGGAAGACGGGGGGTGGTTTTTGAACGAGTGACTTTGGCGGCGTGAAGATCGATGAAGAATGACTCGATAAGTGATTCACAACCCAAGAAAAGACTTGGGCGTGAATCACCAATCCACGAGGCGCAAAAATGTAGAAGGTTGCGGCACGAAAGGAGCAAAGGGGCGGTCTCCAAAATTGGTAGAAAAATGAGGAAAAACAACTCTAACAAGGGCACAGGCGTTGGGTCAGAGAGTTGACCTCAGGTCAACTCTCTAGGCCCCCTGGTTGGTCCACGTGGACGAACCAGGAAAAATCCTGGAAAAACCTTTGTAAAATCAATTGGAAATAGAAAACAAATTAATTAATTTTTTATTATTAAATAAAAAATGTTTGTTATTTTATGAGGTATTTTAATATGATTTTTAATTATTTTTAGGAGGTCTAAAAACAAGAGTTACCTTTTTAGGCTTATATAGGTATACATATCTATGTATTTTAATAATTTATTTTTTATTTTATATATTTAATTTATTTATTTTTGTTTATTATTTTATAAATTTATAAAATATTTTTATACACTTAAATATATTTTTATTTTATTTTTTTGATGTATTTTTTACACTTAATAAAATAAAAGTATGACTTATATAAGTATATATACATGTATTATACCTATGTATATTATATATAAGTATTTTATTTTTATGTTTTCCTTGTGTTTTTATTCTGATTTTAATATACATAATTATTATAAATAATATTTACAAAATTATAAAAATATAAAATTATAAAAATAATGAATAAATAATAAAATGAATATTTTAATCTGTACAAGTATACAATAAGGGTCCAAACTCAACTTTCAAACCGTAGCTCCGCCAAATGCGAAACCACCTTCATTAAATAGCTTATTTAAAATTATATACAATTAAAGGTGAGTTTGATGCATTTCGAGTTTTTATTTGGGAGATAGAGGTCTGGGAAGTTGGGATTCGGGAATCTTATTCAGATCATAACTTTTTATATGTACATTATTTTTGAGTGAAATCAATTTTGTATTTTTATTTATTTAATTACCTACAACTTTTATGTACAAAGTTTCTTTATTTGAAGTGTAAAAAGTGGAACCAAAAATAGGCTCCAAAATGAATAAAGAATGAATAAAATAAAAGGTATTTTTATTGTATTTTGGCCCTTATCTCCCCCTACTTTATTCCTCGTCAACCTAGTCATCAAGATGCCTAGGTCTCGGGGCTTCAGGTCATAAAATATTTGCAATATCTTTTTCTTTTTCTTTTCTTTTCTTTATTCTATAATTTTGGTAATAAAATTATATTTTATACAATATTTACACAATGATGCATAAATGATAAGATGCCTAAATTAACGCTATTTACACGCATTTACTAGGGTTTTTAAGGCCAAAATGATAGAATAAAGATGATGAAACGTAGATTCATCAGCAGGCTCACGCAGACCTGGAGGCATGTTGGGGGTTACGGATGTGCAGTACGAGGCGGCGCGTACTGGAGCGCCGCCACGCAGAAATGGAGGGGACGTTCGACGACAGATCTGGGACTGCAGCTGGCGATAGATGATGTGCAGCAGAGGAGACGTCGCTCGCGAAGGGTGGCTTAACGCCACCGCTGTTCTTTTTTTTTTCTTTTTATATTTTTTATGTAAACAGAAATAAAAAAAAGTTTTTTTACATATTTTTTAAACAGAAACTGTTGATAGAAACAAAATTCTTTTTTTTTATTTTTTTAATTTTTCTGTAAAACAAAAATTGGAGATAAATATAACTTTGTATTTATTTATTTATTTATTTATTTTATTTATAAACAAAATATGGTGCATGAACGGTTGCGGATCTTGGCGAAGCGGGAGATAGATCTGAAGATTCGACCACCGTGCGTGGCCGGATGTGAAAGGTTGTGAGAGCTAGAATGAGAACGTGTGTGTATTGAGAAGATGAGATGAAAGTCAGATTCGGAGGCGAAAATCGGGTGGAAAGTTTTCATTTTAAGATCTAAATTTTAATGAAACCGAAGCACAAATTACGTTAATATTTATCTAGAAAAAAATGACAGAAAAGGAATTTGGATCTCACCTCGGGATCGGATACGCTGTGATGGCCTCGAAGAGGGCTGACTCACTGTCACCGGACAACTCAGAGGCTAGACACCCTTCTTCGACAAGATTACTCTCTGAGATCAGGCTCCTCTCCATCAAAGATTGATCAAATTGTGAAAGAGGGAGGAGGAGCTCAATATAAGAAGAAAAAAATTCAAAAAGGAAAGCATGTACAAAAAAGAATGTAATTAGTGGTTGTTTAAATTAATTAATTAATTAATTAATTAAAAAAATGGAATTCGGAATTAAATAAAATAATTAAGATATTTAATTTACAAAAAATTAAATATCCACCTTAATGGTAGCTATTTAAGGCATAAAATCAAATCTTTATGTATAAGGTAAGTTTGTAAATCAAATAAATGAATAAATTAAATAATTAAATAATTAAATCCAAATTTCGTAATTAATTTAATTTAATTTATTAATGTTAGATATTAATTTTTTTTGGTGATTTTTATGTAAGGAAATTAGTTGTATACAAGTATTATAGACATATAGTACAATATACACATGTACAAATAAGGAAATTATTATTAAATAAAATTTTTAATTTTATTTTTTTAAATTTTACTTTTATTTTTAATAATAAAGAGAATATCTACAATTATGTACATTATGTGTAAAAAATAAATATGAATAAGTATATGCAATAAATAAATGGTGAAATTATAAAAACCTCCCCATAAAACCGACTTTTCAACCGTAACTCCAAAAATTATGAAACTACAGCCATTTGAAAGATAATTTAATTTAGATTATAATGGAAGTGAGTTTGATTCAATTTGAGTTTGTATGTAGCTAGAATTGGTCTTTCAATTATCGGTTTATGGCTTTTTCTGAGTGTGGATACTTTTAATCTGTACATTATTTTACTTTGCAATTATTTTTATTATTTACAAAACATTTTCATTTACAAATTTTATTTAGAAAAATATTTAATTTGAGGTCAATTTATATACAAATAAAATAGTTTAAGTTTTTTACAAATTTACAAGGAAAAATATTTACAAATTATTTTTGGATTTTTGAATTAAAGACCCTATCTCCCTGTACTTTATTCCTGGTCGATCAGGTCAAGTCTTGACCTTCTCTCGGGGTTCGGGTCAGTCTGCATTTATTTCATAAATACATTCTTTCTTTTTCTTTTTCTTTTCCTTTCTTCTTTATTCTTTTATTTGAGTATAAAAAGTGGTAGAAATGCATATTTAACAAATGCATGCGAAATGCTAATTATATGAAATTAGTGGATATTTACATGTATTTGACTAAGGAAATAGAGCTAAAATAAAAGAATAAAGGTGATGAATCGTGGATTCATCAATGACCTAACCAAGGTCTATACACCAGCGCGCTGGTTTGCATGCAAGGGCATATGAGTAATACGATGTCTCACTGGTATCATACAAGTTCGTTGCTAAATCGGAAAACATGAGCTCACTCATGTGATATTGGGAAGAATCAAATTCCGCGCACGATCGTCTCGCTTTGGAAGTTTGTCTGAATTTGTAAGGTTTAATATATGTTTTTTTGGAAAGTATATGATCAACACCTAGGTATGATCTATGCTTTTGGAAAGTATATGATTGATACTGACTCCCAATGATTGAATGAGAACCTTAATGATAAAATCCTAAAGGAGACAGTCTAAAAAGAGATCTAAAACTTTAGATTTATTTTGGATATTCCAGTATGCAGGATGTATATGTATTAGGAATGCTTGAGGATAATGTGATCATAAACGATTATATAACCATGATGCTTCCATTCCGAGGGAGTAATGAAACATGTCTGGATTTTTGTGACTCCCCTCATAGAGAAGTAATATGATCTTAGTCTAAACGTTGGACATTCATCTGAATGTGATTCCGATGTAATGAAAAGATTAGATTTGCGGTCTTGATTTAAGCAAGCATCTATGGGAGGTTCGCAAGATTTGGATTTGAGATGCGATCTCAATAATCCAAGTCACTATACGTGGAACAATACGATCACCATGTCCTTATCTCCAAGTATCCATGAGAAAGCGCATTATCCTTGAAAGAGTTCATGGATAATTTCATTGTCGATACATGTATCCGAGCATTGAGAAAATGGATAATTAAATGTGATTTAATTATCATGAATAATATGAATTTGATTCATATTATAAGGAGAGTTATATGAGATAATTAAATATGATTTAGTTATCAAAGTTGTGAATAATGTGACTGTGATTCATATTATTTGGGCACATGAGAATAGAGATCCAAGATGATTAAATGTGGTTTAATTATCATGGATATGAATAATATGGATAGCACTATCCATATTAATCAGATATATTATAAATGTGATTTATAATATATTAGAGAGAGCTTATTGTGATTTATATTTATTGATTAATTATTGATGTGAATTGGATTCATATTAGATAATTAATTGAAAATATAATTTACATTTTATTTTGGGATGTGAGTGTGATTCATATTTTTCCAATGACATGATTGCAATAATCACAAGATAATTATGATTTAATTTTGTGAAATTGTTTACAACAAACGTTGTTGTAAATCTTGGAGATATCATGAGATAATGAGATCTCATGAGATATTGAGGAGATAGATCCATCCATCTCAAAAAGGGGTGGCCGTCCCCCCTTTAGGGGATCTGGCTAATCTTCTCATTATCTCCAAGACTAGTCAATTGATTTGATTTGAAATTAATTTATATTGATTTATAAGTATATATTAATTTGAAACACATTAATAGTTGTTGTGTTATTACAACAACATCATGACCATTGAAAGAAACACAAATCAATCTCATCGATTGATTTTGTGTGTTCATGGATTGAGATCCACGGACTCCCAAAACCCTATATAAGAAGAGGCACTCTTTGTGCTTCAAGAGATTAACTAATTGCTCTCTCTCTCTACATGCCAAGACTCTCTCCCTCCCTCTCTCTCTCTTGTCACCGTCCACTATGGAGCCCTAGAGAGAGTCACGATCGTCGCAGCATTATCATTTTGCTCCTAGATTGTTTGCTCATGGATATCTGTCTCCTTCGATTCACCTTACTTGTAAAGAAGACATCGAATCTCATGTGACGAGATCAGGAGATTCAACACTTGGATCATCGACATGGATTACGAGGAGCACGCGTCTCATCAACACGCTCGCAAGCATCTTCTCTTTCGAATCGGACTTGAGACAGGAGGTCTCTTCGTTTAGAGACTCGATCGCAACCACGATTCAAGAGGTAACCTTAACACCTAATTGGTGTTTAAATGAAATGATCCGATAAGTGGTCTTGGATCATGTGGTTTCATCACATTAATTTTTTTTAAATTCTTCTACCTCGAGCTACTAGTACGACTAGTCGCTCCCTATCGCATTCGATGTAATCCTCACGCTTCTGTGATGCACTTAAGGATCTTACCATATCCTTCAATCTTTGCTTCGCAGATGGCTACCCTCCATGTGTCTTCCTCTGCTAGTTGTGGGTCACCTGAAGTAAAAGGCTCGAGTAGAGAGGTCTGGGATCTGTTATGGACGTAGGATTGGAGGGGAGTCTTGATCGAAGGGTATATGTAGCTCCAAGGGTTCTCTTCTTCTTCTGCGACTCCTGACCAAAGATGAGAGGGTCCTCTTCCTTCGGTAGATGATACACAATCGAGGGATGCTGGGGGTAATTCCTCGTGCACTTGACATCGCTTTGATGATTCCTACAAGTGAATAAGGGGCTCAAGCAGCAAGGGTTCAACTTTTACACGACTACTCCAGGAAGAGTGTGGGGGGAAGAAGGGTGAACTCCTGTGTGGGTGATAATGAAGGAGGAGGAGCAAATCTCCGATCATGTTCCTAATCAGAAGGGAGAGGTTTAGTGAAGATAGAAAAAAGCAAGGGGGATGTTGGAGGTCGGTCTATTTGGTCGAGCATAGGACGATGGAAAGATGGTGGAGTTGACATGGAAGAAGAAGAACATTGATGGAAGGTATAGAGTACATGGTAAAAATATTGAAGAAGAACATAGGAAAAGGAAGAAAGGGATATCTGGAGGTGGATGTCGCTTGAAGAAGAAGAGATGCATGGATTACGAAGAAGAAGAAGGTGGGAAGTCGGAGAGGGAAAGGAAGAAGGTATACCTGTATGCATGAGATGTGAAGGAGTCTAGGCCTCTACTCCGATCATCCCTTCAAAGGGCCAGTGAAGGATGTCCTAAAAGCTCGGCTACACGGTGAGAAACATTGTAGCAACAACAAGGTGTTCGAAGAACACCTTGGATCACACTCGACGTATAGGTCTTCACCACGAGGAGGAAGAACTGTTGTCCCCAGCACCAGGCCCTCAAGCTTTCTCTCTCTCTACTAAAATTGGTAGAAGACGACTGATGGATTGGAAGGTGGCCGATGATTAACTTAGATAGGATGAAGGAGTCGTGGGTGGTCACGGTGGTTGGGTTACTTGAAATGGGATAGAGTCGTATGGGATTGGGGTGTCAATTGGAAGGGATAATATCGGTTGGGGGGGTCTGACAATAGGGTTGGTTTTGGGATCTCGATCGGGTGAGGTTACAAGCAGGTAAAGGCATAGGTAGATGGGCTCCTAGAGGTGTTGACCGTTAGGTGATTCTACGACGAGGGGATAGAGATTGGATTAGTGTTTTTGACCGTTGGATGAGATAAGTTGATGAGGTTGGGTTGTTCCTATAAATGGGTTTCGATCTTGTTAGGTCTCCAAGTGATAGGTTGGACAAGGAGGTGGTTACGATTATGTTGGTTATATTCTTGGAAAGGATAATGGAGAAGGGATATGAATGGAAATAGTTGAATGGGTCGTTGGAGAACTATTATAGAAGAGAGCGACAGAGGTCAGAGAAGGTGGTGCAAGCCGATCTGGAGGAGGAAGAAGGATCGTGGACTGTTGGATCTCCAACAATCCAACGACAAGGATGTGGCACGTAAAGCTCACATGAGGAGGAGTGGAGTTAGACGTGGGAATCCTGATTATTGATTCAAACATGATCCAATGGTAAGAACATGGGCACTACACGACAATGAGGTTTGACCGGAGAGGATTGCGGGTTTGACCAGACAATGTTATGGACCAGTAGGGTGGCGCTACGCGTATGTTGTCCATACTGATCAATGCATAAAACAAAAGAAAATAGATTAAAAATAACAAATGGCTTAAAATGCAAAAATGATCAAAATAAAAATGTAGCCCTAAATGCATTTACAATGTCTTTGAAGGACACAGATGTGCAAGATGTGAAATTTTTTGTGATATGTATATAAAACGCTATTATCTAGTTTTGTAAATTTATCTGTTTTTCTGTAGATGAATAATATATGAAAAAATTGATATGATGTAAAATAATGCAATGGACTCAAATGCATTTTTTTATTTTTATGAGTTAATAAAACACTAGCATAAATGAATGATGATAATTATACACATGTGAATTAAGTTAGTGGGCTCAAGTAAGAATTTGTCTTCCTTTACTTTTATAATTATTTTTCAACAGTGAATAAAGTGAAATTGGACATTGTACGTGAGAGATATCAACATTTATAGTTTTTATCCTAGAAGTAGGGTTTATGTTTATTTCAGATGTATACATGTTAGTATTTTTTAGGATTTTTTCATTGATTGATGTTAATGATATGTACACAATATAAATAGTTTTGTGTTATTTCGAGTTATGGTGAATTAGTTAAACATGGTTGAAATTAGGTGAATACTTACAAATGAATCATGAATGCTAAATGAAATAATAATTTATGCTAATTATTTAAAGTGCATGGATGTTAATTATGAGATATAAACATGTAAATGCTTCTAATTTCTCAATACAAAGCTCTATTTTCAGCTAATTAGAGTGATGGATCATAGATGCATCAACCGCCTATACTTAAACCTTGCTTATCCATGAGCAACTAAAGTATGAATAGGTAAAATGAGATTGAGTTCCATACCAAGATCATGAATAAAAGGTAAAAATGGAGCTCCAACTGACCTTTGTATTAATAGTTTTGGCGAAACTCCTATGAGAATTAGAACTTTAAAATCAACAGCCTCCAAGTTCTATATATCATTGTACATGTTCGACTCAGAAGTCATCTTAGATCAACTCCCTCCCAAAAGCACCCTCCACGAACATTGAACCAACTATCACTTTATGTGTGAAGGGTGTTATCTCTTCCATCCGAGATGCCAAACTATCATGCAGTCCTCTCCTCTAGTAACTCATCCTCGAGGAGTCAAGTATTTCCTTCTAAGTTCAAGTACTGCTAGTACTATAAATAGGAGAAAGAGGGAAGAAATTGGAGTCTAATCAGTGTAACTAAGTCTGTTATTTGAAGCTTGATCAGTGTAGACAAGTCTTTGATATGCAGGCATTGGACCATTGTGGTCAAGAAATAGGATTTAAACGTTTTATTCTACATTTATTTTTAGGCTTTTTGTTTTTTTCTTAGAAGTTTTGCCCATTTATTCAAGCTACATTTTTTGAATATTGGATACAGAAGTGAACATCCATGTGAGGTGGTTGCATTGCCCCCCACCTCGACTGAACATCTAAGTACTAGAAATTATTTCTCATTCGAAGCTTTATTTCACCATGTACTCCGGTCTTTAGATATCCATGCTACCAGGAAAAAACTCACAATTTTCCAAACCCATGTTTGAGTTGAGCTAAGTGTGCAGTGCTAGAGTACAGATTAATTCCATATTCAAGAGTCGTACTCAGAATGAGGCAATCAATGTAAACACTAAGAGTCAAAGTCTTTAACATTGTCATGCAGAACTCGGGGATTTTATTTCTAGGATGTGAAGCTTCTAAAATCCTACTTCTCGATGAAGTTCCTCTAAAAATTAAGTGGATTAAGGCCAAGTCAAGATAACTCTCGGTTTCTATTCACAACTCAATTCAAAACCCATTAACTTTTCACCGATGCAGATGCATGGTATGCTGAATGATGTGCAGTGCATGGGATGCATTTTTAAATGAAAATTTTCCATTTTTTGTATTTTTTGTTATTTGATGAATACTCATTCATCACTCTTTATTCTTATATTTTAGCTACAAAAACCTTTGCAAATGCATGTAGATATGTGTAAATAGAAATAAATTACCAAAAGCATGCATTGTGTAAAAACCTATAATTAGCATGTTTTGTGCAAAAATAAAAGAATAAAGATTAAAAAGAAAAAGAGGGAAATATTTAGAATAAATATTGAGCAACCTAACCCAAGGGAGGGCTCAGCATGGGCCTGACCGCATAAAAGCCAAAGTAGAGGGAGATAGGGGCTCATGTGTACATATTTATGTAAATAAAATAAAATATTTTCCTCACAAAAATAGATGCAAATTGGCTTGTAAAATATTTGTATATATTCCTTAATATAAAAGCAAGATAAAAATACAAAAATTAAAAAGGAAACAAAAACACCACTTGTACATAGTCAACTTGTATATAGACCACTATACCTATAAATACATAAAATTAATTCCCCAAAATTTTTGTAAATATTCTATATTATAATGAAAATAAATAAAATAAAACAATTAAAACAAAAACAAAATAAAAATAACAAAATTAAAAACACAAAAATATATTGTAAATATACCATGTATATAAATGTATATATGTATTTATTTCACCTATGTAAATAAATAATAAAAATGAAATAAAAATATCCTTTTATTCCTTATTTTATAATATAAATAAATAAAATATAAAATGGGAATAAAATTGTATAAAAATAATAATTAAAAATCAAAAATCAAAATACTATATATTGTATATATACATATATATGAACCTACTATGTAAATACACTATTTTTACTTTGAAAAATTAATTAAAAACCACTAAAAAATAGAAAAAATAAAATAAAAATATTTCATGTTTTAAGTTTTCACTAATTCGGCCGTTTGCCACCTGTTATTTCACTTCCAAATATTGTCCACGTGGCTGATCCCTACTGGTCCTGGGATTGTTGACCGCCCGGTCAACTACCCCCCCCCCCCCCCCAGGACCACTTCCCACGGGTCCTTAGCGGGCGACCCGCTTCTCGGATTTTTCCCAGGCAGACCCGACTCCCTCTCGCCTAAACCCCGGGTCCGACTCCTTCACGACATACCCGAGACCCTCGCCGGAGCTACCGCATCGAGATCCGCGCTCCTGATTTCCCAACCCGCGCGCTTCTTTCCGGATCATCCCTGCGTATAAAGCCGAGCTCCGCCACCTTCATTGATCATCTTTGGCCATTTGATTCCACCCCCAGTGAGCTCCAGTGTGTGCGCGAGAGTGACAGCTCGCGTCCGGTGCTGTTGAAGCGAGGAGAGGGAGCGTGACCACTGATCCGGCGAAGCCTCGCCGCCTTGCTCCGCCACCAGCAGGAGCATCGAGCCTCGGAGGGAGACGCTCCTCGAGGCGAAGACCCAGAGCTTCCTTAGCTCGTCCACAGTCTCCTCGTCCACCCAGGTAGTCCCATGGACCCTTCTTTTCCTTTGATTTTCCATTACGCCCAAATCACCGCTCCGCCGTTTTTCGCCGATTCCGTCCACAACCGACCCCCAATCGATCATCGGGCTTCACCATCGCCCTCGCCTCCTTCCCGCGCACCTTCTCCATATCCCCATCCAACCCAGCTCGCACAGGAGCTGGGGGTTCGAGCCCCACCGTCCCCCCTTCGCCGGAGCTCGCCCACCGCGCCCCATCGCTCACCGTCGCCCTGCCTAACCGGGTCGAGGCAGTTTGCCCTCGACCTGCGAGTCTCCTGGTTATCTTTGCAGGTACATCCAAGCCCATCTGAGGGCTTGGACCATCAGGTCCAGGAGCTTCATCTCCGTCGACCTCGCCGCAGCTCCTTAGAGCTCGGTCGGGTCATCGGAGACTACCATCAGACGCGGAGGCCCACGCCAGACCTTTTCCGATCACTAGCGCCCCGCGAGGAGGTCAGGAGCGCACGCACGAGGCCGGCGAACTGTTCTTCCTCGACCTTCAGCGACCGTCCGATCACTCTCACCCTCCAGTTCGCATCTCGACCGTTCACTTGAGGAGGAGCCGCCATCGTCAGATCCATCCACGAGGCGATCTGGACCGTCCGAGCCGAGAGGGGTAGCCACCGATACCCTCAGCCACTAGATCAGACACGTGGCTACTCCTTCGCCGTTGGATGCACTCGAGGAGCGCAGCATTGGACTCCCAGTCGCCCACGACCGTCCGATCACACACGTGGCGTCCATCCTGCGGTCCGCGTTAATAAAGGGTAATTTACCCTTAGGCCCCCTTCGTTATTTTATTTTGCTTTTAGTCTTGTAAATACCTAGCGTAGTTATTTAGTTTTGGGATATTTGCATAGAGGACCTCGTGCTTGTTTTTAATTACTGTCATGCCCCTGTGTATGGTCTGACACGTGCATCGACACGTGATCTTCTAGGCTTTATACATATCATGCCCCTATAGTTCTGACTGTTATCAATTGAATGAAAGTTTTTAATTATTTGCATTTATACCCCTGTGCGTGATATATTTGAGCATGTGCGGATATTTTTGGGTATTTTGCGAATAGGTCCCTGGACTTTTGGTACCTGTTACCAATAAGCCCTTGGAACTTATTTTTCTTACATTTGGGTCCCTGAGTGCCCCAGGCGCGTGCGTAGCACGTGTTTCGCTGGGTTAATTGCACCAGACCCCCCAGACTCTCGGGTATTTGCACTTTGGTCCCTGTGCACTATGCCACCTCTTTATTTTTGGATAAAATAGCAAAATACCTCCAAATCCAACGAAAATTGGACACATGGCTCCTGCCATAGTGTAAAATTTTCGAGGATTTTTGAGGACATTTTTGTTTTCATTTGATATTTTTAAAATTCAAAAACATCTATTTTCTTCACTATCTAACTTTAAAAATCACAAAAAAATATTAAATAGTGTCTAAAAATTACAAAAAAATTGTCTACTGTCTATTTTGTTGTGTTTGATTTTCAAGCCAATTTTGGCTATTTTTCATTACTGAAAACCACTAAAAATTGAAAAACACTCAAAATATTATAAAAATTATAGTAAATAAATGAAAAATCCAAAAATAATAAATCATGTGCCTACATTTTCCTTGATTTGTTCTCTTTACAGGAAAATTACCTCCAAGCTAATTTGGGCCTTTAGGTATTTTATCTAGGCCCTTTTAGCTCGGTTGGACAGTACCTACTATTTTAGTCGCTTTTTGATTTTTAGAAAAATTAAATAAATATCAAAAATTCTCAAAAATTCACCAAAAACACTAAAAATTATAAAACACATAAAAATATTTTTGTTTGAATTTTTGGTTGATTTTAGTGCTTTTAATAAATTGTTGAAGTGTGTGTTTATTAGCTTTTATTATTCTCTTAATTCATTAAAAATCCAAAAAAATATAAAATATTCAAAAACCACCAAAAATATTTCTTTTATCTTCTTTTATCTCTTTTTGACTACTTCGTAGGCCGAGAGGCCAACCCGTGCTCCTTGTGTTCGACCCTGGTCGCTATACCAGGTTAAATAAATAGCGAGACCGCTACCTTATTTTTTGATTGATTTTATCTATTTGGTGGTCTATATTTTTCTTGATTGACCTAGCCGAGTGATTGAGGTCGCGACGACCGATTGATACCTTTACCTTGGTCATTAGGCCCGGTTGATCAGAATGAGTACTGCCAGAGGCTGATCCGGCTGGTATCAACGGGATTTGGTATGACCGTCCTCAGCCTGGGATCCGACGAGACCATCCCGGATTCAGGTGGGGAGTGGAGGTACCCAGCCCCAGCAGCATTCATCCGGTCAGGGAGGGCAGTATAGCCAGCAGAGAGATCACCAGCAGCAGCAGCCCCCTGCCTACCAGCCACACCAACAGTCGTCCTTCGTTCCTCGTCCCTATCAGCAGCAGGGACAGTCTTGGAGACGTGAGCAGAAGGCTCACCAGCCACACTAGTAGCAACATCCTTCCTCCTACCCCTCTCAGCACCAGCAGCACCAGTTCCAGCAGCCTCAGCACCAGAGAGGCTACCCGTCAGGTTCCCAGGAGAGCCCAACCTTGGACGACATAGCCCGCCTCCTCACGGATCAGCAGGCTACCTTTAGACGGGAGATGGATGAGTTCCGCCAGGAGATGCGGGACCTGATGAGAGGGAAGGCCGCCGTCCCTGAACAGATAGAGCCGAATCCGAACAGCCTGAAGAGAAAATCTGAGCAGGTAGTTTCCACTGAGCATGCCACTCCTAGTGATCCATTTGATGATATGTCTTCGGATCTATTTGATGCTGATTTTGTTACACTTAAGAGCGGTAGAGCACCAGCAGGCGGCGCCTCATCTGAGCGACGACTCGAGGATCCACCCAGGGCACCAGATGAGGAGGAGGAGAGCGGTACTGAGGCCGCACACGATGATAATGGTGGTACTGATGCCGCCAAGGATGCTGATTCCACCGGCTGTACTGAGGCCGCCGCTTCACCAGTTCGAGGAGGTGGTGCTGATGCCACCAGAGTAGCCGAGCCAGCCCGCGATACTGAGACCGCGAGACGTCCAGCAGCAGAGCCAGCCCGTGGTGGTACTGAGACCACCGGTGTTTTTGTAGAGAGAGATGTTGTTTTTCCTCATGCTGATGTATCTCAGAACACTGTTTTGAATAAAGGAAAAGGTTTAGTTTCTTCTGATCCCACTGTGGTGATTGATGTATGTGCAGATCCGGCCGTCGAGCCGTCTAGGCCTTTTCCTAGTCCTTCATTTGGGAAGGACCCTGTGATCCCCTTCCCTAGAGCCCTTCAGATGGGGAAGGGGAAGAAAAGAGAAAAAGACCCAAAAAAGAGAGAGCAGGAGGAGTTCAGCAAGAGCATGATCGACAGATTTCACATACAGCTGACCCTTCAAGAGGCTTTGCAGCACATCCCCCTTCTTCAGCGATCTTTGAGAGATAGGACCACAGTCAGGAGGAGGAGAGGAGGAACCATCATTCAGAGATACATGTGCTGACGAAAGCCACGTGCTTCGCGATCCAGAACCGTCTGCCGGCCAAGAGGCCAGATTCAGGAGCCCCGTATGGCAGATGTCAGATTAGAGAGCAGAGGTTCGACCGTACTCTATTGGATAGCGGATCGTCTATCAACCTCCTTCCGGA